>BMAO01012419.1:0-247080 GCA_019973975.1 Trichonephila clavata
ATTTTTTTCAGATATAAAAGAAAAGAAGAACTAATATTATATTATGGCTTCACTATACCTTAGAGAGCTACATAATTTTATCATACTTCACATTTTTGACCACGTTGAGACATTTTTTCTAGCATAAAATGTGTTTCGCCTTTTATTCTCCCATATCGTAATGTTAAATGAATTATCCTTTCGCGTGTTAATATGAAAAAAAAAATAATATTCACGGAATATTTTGAAATTTTAGAAATTATATATTGTTAACAGATGTATGAGTTATAATGTCGCAAATTTTCATGAAAATTAAGGCCTTTTTCTGCCTGAAAATGTGTTCCACGTTTAGTTCAAGCTCTTGTACTTTTTCCGAAAACAGCCTTAATGAAATACAACAGTTTCTAACAAATATAATGAAGCCTTTATTACTAAATTATGATATGAAAACTTTTCAAGCTCATACAGAATTTTGATAATTTAACTTCAAAGTATGCAAGTTTTTAAAATGGATATTTTTATCATTACTTTTACGAAGTTATTATTTGTGAATTTATTCATTTATCAAAGCAAATTGTGGGAAGGGATTTTCTTACAAATATTTTGTATTTAAGAAGCTTGTGTATTTTATTCAGTTTAACATAAAAATATTGTGTAACCGTTGTTTTATATGAGTTCTGACATTACTTGTTATATGAATAACACTTATAAAACAAAAAAAAATAACTCAAATTTAATTTTAATTTTCAAAAATGTGAAGTTTTTCTTTTAATTAAAGCAAATACTTAAATTTGCGTGTACTATTATGTAATGTGAAGCTTGTTTGTCATAAAAATATAAATTAAATTTCCTCTTGATGATATTTTAAAAGTATTTTTTGTTTAGAATAACCATCTGATAATTCAACTTTGTTATTTCTTTATACATCTTTGCAATTGTACAGTTCTAGAAGGTTCAAAATCCATCAATTATTTTGAAAAGCTTGAAGAAAATGGACAATACTTAGTTGTATAAAAGTACATAATGAATTATAACCTACTTTAAAATCCATCATCGCACAATACTTTCGTTTTCTTACCGCATGTCATCCGTAAATTGTTAGGAAATGATTTACAAAGTACTAAGGAAATAGAAAAAATCATTTAAAGGAGAAAAAAATCGCTCCAAAGCGAGAAGTGTTTAAGAAATAATACAAGGCTTTCCATTTGGGGACACACCTGAAGAGAAAGGTTTTCCACGTTCTTTTGAGAAAAATTCTGCATTCTTCGAGATTTTTCCCTTACAACTGTAATCTTTCTCAAATCTTATTTCGTTATTTTTAACTCGTATTCTTCTGCTGGATGAATATACATTCCTAGTCTCGTGGGACCATTAATATAAAGTTTAAGATGTCAAGTCATTTTCTAAAACTCAGTACATCAGAACTCGAATAACCTGCAGAAAGAAAGAAGCATGAAAAATAACATTGACAAAAGATGGGAAAATGTATGTAACGAATTTTTAATAAATTGATACCTGGTATTCTTCTTTTTTTAACAATGAGAATCAAACTTCAGAGAAGAAATAATTGAAATCGAGTAAAAAAAATACTTTTCTTTTTGCTATTCTGCCAGAAAGTGAAATAATTCTTTCAGAAAAAAAAAGGTTAATTTTTTGTCTTGAAATAAGATATTTTATACACTGGAGATTGAGTTTGGATTTTTTTGAGAAAAGCATATCTTCGTACTTAACCTTCTACTTTCACTTAAAATTCTTTTTTATGTGTTATGTGTAGAGAGAGACGGAAAAAAAAAGAATAGTTCAAAGTTTGTTTCTAATGCATAATTTAAGACATTGGTGAAGAATTGAAAGCAATTAATATAATGGTCTAAATGGAAATTCTCAAAATGTTTTTAATTATTAATTTTTATTTAATTATTTATGAGTATGAAACCTGCTATGTTTTTCATTTACCATTAGCTAAATATAAGATCTTACTTGAATTATCCTTCACTCCTGTTGGTGTGATAGTTCTGGTAAAATAAAAGGTCCATCATTAAAAAAAAAAAACTTTTTTTTTATTTCTTCTCTTTTCTTCTTTTTCTTTTTTTCCAAAATTTAAAATTTCTTAAAAGTAAGTGTATGTATACTTTCTCTTAATTAATTTATTCACAGCCATTACGATTTTTATCTCGTACAATGTAAGTAATTACAAAAAAAAAAAATAATTGGTTTGACTGAGTCACCCTGCGTGACCACTAACGTTAATATTGAAGGCGCGACTTTTCCCAGGTTAAGAGGATAATAATATTGTAGTAGAAGATTCGAATGCTACTTAAAGGTTACTCTAAAGATTACAAGGCACATGGCTTAACATGCATTTAAAGTAACGAAAATTTTATGATTTTGAAGACATATCGTAATATTCTTTAAACTACACCTAAGGGAAGAAAGAATATCAAATTTTTTTGGAAGCATAAAATCGATGCAGCTTTTCCCTTTATAAATCATTTTGGGATGTAGATAAAAAGATTATCAAGGGTCACGTTCCAGTTTTAAAACTCTATAACACAAGAGAGCTGTTCCCTAAATGTTTTTAATGATTTAAAATTACCCCAGTAGAAGTAAAAATATGTTTTTTTTCTAGATGTCATTTAAACGAAAATATAAGAGAAGTATTTCTCTTTTTTTTTTTATCATTGAAAAATTCAATTACATTTTTTAAATTGGTCTTGCCTGAAAAGAATTGTTTATCTCATCTTAACGACTTGAGGATCAATCTAGCTGTATATATTACACAATATTCTGTATCGAGAAAAAGTTAAATGCAGTAAAGGACATTTTAAGACTCGAAAAACTACCCTATTAGTTAAAATTATCTGATCATTCTTAGGCATGTGTAATATTAAAATTCCTTGAGAAGTTTCTTAACTTCCAAACTAATAATAAAAAATAGAAATTATTTTGATAAGTGATATCAAATTTGAAAGAGAAAGTACTGCTACATATATATATATATATATATATATATATAATTTCGCTTCAGGGATACACCAAAAACAAAAACACTTTTGTCCGTATACGAACCCTCATAAATTTTCATTTGCTCAATAACTGTCTTACTTATTGCTTGCATGCTATTTCAGCTAAAAATTAGAATTTTTGCTAATATTTATGATTTTTATGTATACTTATACCAATTAAAAATCTAGAAAATAATATTTAGTGTAAAGATAACGCATACCTACCTGAGAAACGCTCATAACTCTATTTAAAAAAAAAAAACTTCTAATAAAGTGAAAGGAAATGAAATATTATATATATATATATATGGTAGAACTTCAAAAAAAATGTACTGAAAATGTATTAAATCAGTGAATATTCTGAACGAAAGATATTAGAAAGTGTTCTGAAACAAATCAAACCTTCAACAAGTTATTCTTTTGTAATTGGTTTTAAAAGTTCTCGAATTTTACAAAATTCCAACTGAAAACCCGTAAATTTCTATACCCGTCAAACCTTATACAATTTTCAATGTTTGTGTATGATTCGTTTGCATTTCGCCAGGTTTCTGTATATATATGACTGTATATTTCTACTATATTGTGAAACAATAGTTCACAATACTATATAATAGTACATCTATATTCAAAATAAAAAAGGGACGCAGGAAATTATATTTGCTCCTTGCATCTGTTTATTCGTAATCCATGTATAATGTTTGCATTATTAGTGCAAACAATTTAAATATTCAATGATTCAATTATACAAGGGTCACACGATTCCCACAAAACACGTCCTTAAATGTTGCTAAATAAAAATGTCAAATGCCGCAATCCAGGGTTGGTCAAACTGTGGTTATGCCTCCTTATGATGTGATAATTTCATGAGAGAGGCACGAGCAATCGAAAAGCCGAAAATAAAAGATTTAAAAAATTAGTAATTTACTTAAACGAAGCAAAACAAAAAACATTTTGGCATTATAAAAAGTAAAATACACATTTACGCTGATATAATATACTTATATAAATGTATCAGTACTGCACAACGTATTTGATAATTAATATATCAATACTAAATTAAGAAGAACAAATTTAATAATTATTATTGACTCTCATGAGCTTTCATCATATACACATTTAAATACAAAATTTAATACTTATCTTGATAAGTTGTAATTATTCTATTCAATACATTATCGTTGTATGGAAGAGGTCGCAATGGAAATTACGATTGAAAAGTAGGTCGCAAGTATTGAAAGTTTGAGAAGCACTGCCGAATCGTTTTCTAAAAATGAGCGGACACGTTTTTCTACTATTAGCTGCATGTCAAGACATGTGACGACTTCTCACATACACAAAAAACTCTTTTTTAAGCAAGGAAATTTTATAAAAAGCTGTTTTAAAAAAAATTGAAATTATTTTTGACAGAAATATGCTTACGATTTGTTTGAAACATCGTGAAGTCCCTGCCAAATTTTGGAATGATACCTTCTGCGGAGAGGATTTGTAAAAGTCCAAAACAATTATACAATCGGTAAAACTTATATATAAGATGAAAAGAATATGCAGACGTAGGCTGGAGAATTTCCAGTTTTCTAGTGAGTCATTCAGAAATGTACCGATATGTATAAATATATACATGGAATTCAGTGCTTTTAAATGAACTGATAAGCCGAATTTGGAACATACGATTTTCCTTATAAGCTATTATAAGTTTCGTTTCTAAAACTACTTAAACATCTTCCAAGATCTATTTGGAAATTATTAATATGTTTTAAAATATTCAGAAAATAAAGAATGCTTATAGATTGTTAATTAAATAAAGCTATGAAGTGATTTACCTGTGTTCGAAATCATCGTTTCTAAAGGAAATCCTGGATTCAATTTAATTCCGAAACATACTTTTAGAAAGTGCATTTCAAAAAGCTCAAGAAGTAAGGGAATTTTAGAAATTCTCCTGAATCTCTATAAGTGATTAGAAATGCTTTGAAGAATTCTCTGGAAAGTTAAAAAGAATGGAATATTTCAATTAAATAAATATATAGTTCGTATAGAATTAATTAATTTAAACTTACGCAGTACTTATAATGCTGTTTTTGTCTTTCTCTTGTAAATCTAGTATTGGATATAAGCTTTCAGAATTTGATTTATTTCTTTGTTCCTTTTCTTTATTACTTTTTTTGCTATAATTTTTGTAATTGCGATCTTTTAATAATTACTATTAACTGATGATTTTTACTGGAGAGGTACCCACATGTTAATGTCTTAAAGGTAATTGCTTTTACGATTTTTTTAATGTATTTAACTTTTTTTAATGGAAGTCTATAAAGTGCATTATAATGATATTTAAAACCATTAGGATCATCCAATTTCAGGGTTCGAACCGAATTAAAAAAGTTTAATTAATATCATTTATTAGTTTTCTGGTTTTCAAATGCTAAATAGTCTAAATAAAGTTTTTAAATCTGATTTATTTAACCACGGGTTAAGCTAGATGAATCTTTTAAAGATCTTTTGAATTAAATTTTTCTAAAATTTCACAAAAGTTCCTTATATTATTTTCGATATGTTTATAAAATGGGTTATTTATGTACAAAATATATTCTATAATATAAAAACGGTATGCCAAGTAGGAGTTATACGAATGAGAGAAGATTGGACAAATGTGATAGTCATGCATCGAAATTGAAACAATGATGTAAGTTAGAAAATGAATGTTTTGTTAGTTAGCTACAAGAGAAAAAAGTCAATATTTTCTTGGCCTACATTTGGCACTTTTGCTATCAGTTATCCAGCTGGGCATTGATTCGTAGGATTGGTGAATATTCTCTTGTTGTATTTCTTGCAATACACTCTCCAACTGGTGGCCCAATCCGGGGACATTCTGATACACCTGGTCATGAGAGTTTAACTGTGCTCTGCTGAGAAAATATCTGGCAATCATACCATCCAGATAAACGTTGAAGAAGACAAGATGAAGCAGTAGAAAGATGTGTAGTTAGCTTCCCGGCATTAACCAGTTGAAATGTATGTCCAAGAGTCCGTGAAAGGAAGAGAAACAGTTTGGAAAGTACCACTCTGTCCTATAAGGGTATAAAAGTGATAATCAAAAATGTCCATCAAAAACAAAGAAGTCACCCTATATCTTAATTCCTTTTTGTTGGACTGTATAGTGGAAGATAATCAAATGAGTATCTCAATGATATTGTTGATATTTTCAGACGCCTTAGCTGGTCATTGGGGCTTAGTTTGAAGTTTAACACATTGTTGAAAATAATTCTACTCCAGCCTAAAGGATTACAAAGATGATGGGTCCGGTACCATTGGAAATGCACGTGCTAGTGGGGAAACAGTGAGAGACCGTCAATGCATTGATGCCCATGACCTTAGCCTTGGTTCGCTAAGGCCAGTTTCCCTCGAAGCCATTTTGTGTCAATCAACTCGTTTGTCTTCAATTTTATTGTGAAGAGGGTAAACAATATGTTCCCTCTCAAACACAATTGACTGAAAAGGGAGAACCGTATGATGAAGTAAGTCCGAACAAGCAATAAAGAGTTTTCTTTATTTTCAATACACTAGTAGCTGCATGTGAAGAGCTTAGTTTCCACATTATCCTTTTAGTCTAGTCAACTATTGGGGAGATGAACGTGGTTTTAGAGAGCTTGATGGATTGTACATCAAGGAGTGTCTGTTGACTACGTGTGAATTAAGAAGAATTATGTTCAATATTAACTCCCGGCTGTCTGCTCCTTCTATTAGGTGCGACTCAAGTTCCTCCGTACAAAAGGGCCTTAAACGTTATTGCCTCACTGGTATAATGACTTCATGTCAGATAGTTACTATGACACATCAGTGCTATGGACGTCGGGTGAATGATCAACATGCCCCATCGTTTTGTCGTCGCTTTCAGATTACAATAATCTACTTAATGATGTACAGCCCTAGTTCATCCATTCCTGCCAGCCCCATCGAATTGTATCCAAATTAGAACCTATATGTTTAGCAATTTTGCACGCTCTTTCTCAGGTTACGATTCGAAAATACACCCGAGAGGCATCGGTATAGACTACTATACCGATCGAACTAATTGGGGAAATTGGGGGAAAACGATTTTTTTCTAAAACCTTAGCTTTTAATCATTACATACCTTAACATACCTTAAGTTGACTTAAAAATCTCTATATTATTACGAAGTGTGTCATCTTTTAACAGAAATGTCCTCCTGAACATGTTTTTGCATTGATTCCCGTAGTGTCGCTCACATGTTCCTGACTTCATTATCAAATAACTCTACTTATATAGCAATTTTTCTGTTGTCGTGCAATTCATCCTAGCCCAACAATACTCGAGAATATGCCATAAGTTCTCAATAGAATTTAGGTCTGGTAAATAACCAAGCCAATCAAACACTTGTATTTCATTTTCCCGCATAAAAGTCTGAACTATTTTCGAATTGTGACAAAGAACCAAGTGATGTTGAAATGTTCAGTCAAATGTTCCCAAGAATCGAACAATCCTACAGCGTAATACTTCTATGTATTTGACATAATTCATCATGATTTTAAGAGGAAATAAGCTTCCAGTGCCTTTTGTTGTGAAAAAACGCTACAGCATCTCGTTAGAAGGGTATTTTACAGTCTGTTGGAAATGATTTGGTAACAGAGTTTCACCTTCACTTTGTCTTACGGCACTTGATTTGTATCTCTGCACAAGGTGTAAAAATAAAAGTATTTCAGCACTTAAAATTACCTTCTTCTTTTCATTAACAATCTAGGATTAATATATTTTGGCCCATCATAAACGTTTTCCCATCATAATCTGAGTTCAAAATTGCTTGGAAATTGTCTTCAGGCTTGTTGCCTTACGACCAACTTTCAGCAGCCCTTTGCACACAATTCAGGTATTAGTTTCATCATCCTAATCCAATAAACCCTTTCAAAGGTCTGTGCTTGCCTTTCTTGGATTTATTTTGCTATTTCTTATTAGAATTTCATCAGTTCTTGGAGTAGTTTTCCATTTGCACCCACATTTTCCTTTACTTATTGGAAAAAATGTTCCAGAATCTTGAAATGTTCTTAAAATCCTTGAAACACTGATTTGCCCACAATAACTCTGTAGCTATATGTTTCACAATCCTTGAAGTATGTTCATTAAGAGTTATTATTTTACAACACTTCCTCGGAGTCATATCCATCTTTGAACAAGCAAAAGTAACACGTGTTACATGGAACGCCAAATTAAAACCACAAGCAGTCGCACTGAAATGTTCGTGACTGAGCTATTGATACACTAAAACTAATCAAACGAGTATTTTATATTCAAATTCATACTACCTCTAGACAGATATAACCAATATGAGGCAGTTAGGGACTGCACTGGTAATCGCATACTAGCTCAGACCAGAAAAATATGTTTGTCCCAACTAATTCGAAGAGTGTACGTGAGTAGACGGAACCACATTCGTATGTATGTTATGCCTTAACAAGGAAATGTCTTATGTTTTATGCACCATCTAGATCAGAGGTTCCCAAACTTTTTTGTCTCATAGACCCCTTGCCATGTTTTTCGGTTTTGGGTTGACCCCTGCTTAATTAATATTGAATTTTTGAAAATTTATGAACTTAAATGATTTTTGACAGCTGGTACTCCTACTCATACTTTAAAAGAATAAAATTTCTAACTGTAATGAAGTTTAGTGGTTAAAATTTAAAAAGCACATGTTAATTAATTAAAAGTTAATTAATAAACACAACTGTTAAATAAACTAACTAAACAACAAACAAATGATTTTAAATGGAGGAAGGAATCTAGCACTACAGTATCAAACATTCAACATTTTCTTGTCTCGTTTAACCTTAAATTTCCTCTGTTAGAGTCCAATTTTTTTCCCTTCTTTTTTTTTTTGGAGATTGGCAACCACACTGAAGTTCCTTTACATTAGGAAAAGCAATGAAAAACTTCCTCACGACATTCCAATAGTCGAGACAAATAACAGGTTTGACTTTTTAAAGCCAAAATTGCTGGCATACGTTTCTAAATTTTAAGATCTTCGTTAATGTTTATTACGATCAGTTCCTATTGTAATGTGGCATTTTTTTCAATATGACTATACGAATTTATTGCCTACTGTATTGCCATTGTCAAATCATTCTCAAACCTAACTTCAAAATCTGAATAAAAGGCATTTAAATGTTGAACGTAGGTTAAAACGTTCTGACAGAATATCTGTGACAAATTTAGAAAATTCGGGACACTCAGGACTCTTAACTCTGGAAAGAGAAGCTGAAATGTTTCTTGCATTAATAAAATTTATGCTGTCCCCTTGTAAATGCAAATTAATTTCATTATATTTTATAAATAAATCTGTTAAATAGGTAAAATTTGGTTTCCACATGATTATAAATTTTTAAAAAAATTAGTCATGGTTTAGTTTATTGAGAGTCACTATCATCACCCACTTACACCTCAAGGACCCCAAAATGAATTTTTGGCTGTCGTAGACCCCTGGAGGTCTATATAGACCATTTGAAAATCACTGATCTAGATGCTCAGTTTCAATTCTTTGGTGCTCCAGCTAGTCAGACATTGATGGCCAAAATTCAATCATTTGCATGTTTTATTGTAAGGAATGTGCTTATGGAATTTCGTCACAGTTAGATACTTCATTTCTGATAGGTTACATTTTATGATATGGAATGTATATAAACACATAAAAAAAAGAAGCCGCTTTATAATTAATTGTCATTGAATACAACAATTTTATTTTCTGTACAGTTGTTGTAGACTATATGGAAAGGATTTACAATGTACTGAAGAATTTTAAAATACAAGCGAGAACATGACATTTAAATGCAAAAAGTAAAAGACAACATCCCCTTACCCTAGAGAAACACACGTTGAAAGAATTCTAGAAGATTGTCAACTTGTAGACATATATAAAATGAAAGAATAAAAATTCATGGTTGTCGCAAACACGATTCTATTTACAGGTAATTTTTCCACCTCAGTTGTAATCTTTTGCTCATTTATCTCATTACTTTTTTCTTTCGTTTTCTTCAGCTGAAAGCAAAATTTCGAATTTTTTCCTTCGTCTTATCTTTTACGTGGAGATAAGTCAATAATTCAAGAAACAGACCGTCTGTTTCCCACGCGTCTATAAATATAACGTTTAAGATGTCAGAGCATTAGTTAAAATACATTATTTCGAGTTTAAATATATTCTCGAAAGATGCCTGTAGAATTATAATAATAAAAAGAGTAATAATAAAGAAATACATATACATTTATAAACACAGATAAAAACAATATTTTATCTAATTTATTTCTTGCATTATTTTCCTAACAGTAATGAAACATTTAAAATAATAAAAGTAGAAAACAATTTTTTAAAACAAATTTTTATGTCATAACTCTACGGAGTGTTAGAAGTTCCTTTTGGGGTATTTCATGGCGAAAACAATTTGAGTTTTTTCAATCATAGGGCAGTTCTAACATTTCTTCATACAATACGCTTTTTCTCAAGAAGGGTGGTTTATCATCTTTCTTTTACAACTTAATTCTCAAGTCAAATTAAATCTCACAGTTAGTTAATGAAAATTAGTAAAAACTCGTAAGATAGATTCTTTAAAAACTAATTGTGTGGTAATAGTTTTGTTCTTATTTCTGAAGTCTTATAATGTTTTCTGAAATGTTTACAAACAATGACATAAAGAGATTGCCTAGATTATCGATTACGGGTGAGAGGGAGACCAATTTCAAACAAAGGTAAAAAAAATGGCTCAATGTATCACGAAATGTGGAATCCAGATTATGGAGCCAGGTCTGGGTGAACAGAATGATATTCAAAAGACCAGTAACAAGGGGCCCAAGAGACATCAGAAACCAACATGACCACTGTTTGGCGATGACTGCAAGGTAAAAGAAGGGGAAGATAGCTACTTAAATCGAAAATGAGCTCTCCTCTTCTTCTGATACCTCGGAATCAGTTTAACAAAAACTTAATGAAGCAGAACTTTATACCAGGAAATCAATGGCCTATATCTCACTTACTCCAGGTCACGGAACCCCTGGCAACTGGATGAAAACAACTTCAAGACTAGTAATTTTCCTAATCTCTAAGATGATTTTCTTTTATTACACATAAGATCAATCACAATCAAATGGTTAACAAAAATTCAGATTGACAGTAAATTGGGAAATGAACTACTCAGTTGATTTTCTTTCCTTTAAAAAATTATTCATTTCAATTGAAACATGGATGCTCGTTTTATAAATGCTAATAATTTTTCTATCCTTTTTCAGATGGTTTGAAGTATTATGAAATATAAATCTTTTTTGTGTGTGTTCCAATTGAATTCTTATTTAATTGCTTAGTTATTTTTTGAAAATTCTACCTGATCAAGGAGTAGTATTTACAACACTACAGATTCTCCTTTGTTTTATAAGTAAACGAATACTTAGAGGATCAGATCCCAAACATTAAATTATTGTTGAGAAGAAAATTGTTCTTTTAAAGGAACATATAGACAAGAATATAATACAAATCACTTTTTATACTTTGACTTTTATCAACATCATACTTAAAAATAATATGGGGAGGGGGACTATAGGCCGCATAATTTTGAACAACCCTCAGGTGACAAAGACAAACACTTGATCTGGCATTCCACCCGCCATGAATCCCCACCAAAAAGAGATGCTTACGTTCGAGAAATTTAAGGTCCATCAACTATTCTACGCAGCCGGGTTTAGTAGCCCCAGAATTCAAACCCACATTTAAATACGAGGGGTGACACACACAAAAAAATGAGCCAGGTCCAATAAATCATTGTACTGACAGATTCAGTTCTCCGTGACAGTATCAACTCAAATTAGCTCCCTTCAACATTCACATACTTCTGCATTCGGGGCTGCCATTGCTGGTAACAGTTCTGGAACGAGGTTTTGAAAAATCCCTTTAGGAATTTTTTCATTTTTACCTGAATCACTTCAACTGGGGTAAAATGGGTTCCTTTCATCAAGAATTAATTGTAGGAAATAAAAAAGGTCGCATGGGACCAAATCAGAAAGTAATAAGGATGATTCACCTACACAGTAATGTTTTTGCGGGCCAGAAACTGCTTGACATATAGGGCCATGTAAGCGGATGCATTGCCCTGTTGCAACATCCATCCATCGCTCTGCAATTCTGGTCTTTTTTCCGCCTAATTTCTTTCATGAAATCTTTTATATCATGAATTTTGGCTATGTTTTGGTCTGGAATCGTTGACCTTGGGCGCATCTTCCACACTGACATGTTCCGCACTGACCCTTCCCCCTGAAAACCTTTTATACCTTTCAAAAAGATTTGCACGAAACAAATTTTCATCTCTATAAGCCTCGTTTGATATTTGAAATGTTTTCGTGGCTGATTTCATCAGTTTCACAAGAAACTTGCTGTTGATTCGACATTTTTCCGGCAGAATGACGTTCCACATGCTCTCTCGACGCAGTACTCCCAACTGGCGAGATCGAAAAAAGCGAAATTGGCCACATGGACAGATGAGGTGCGTGGAATTAATGTTAAATCATTAGGTTAAAATAATTAAATATACTCATATTTTTATAACACCGATTTTTATCTGTTCATATAATAATTTATGTACGAATTTTAGTGTAAGGAATCTTTATCAGCTTTTGAAAAGCTTTTTGAAAAAATAATATTAAACAAAATTTAAAGAATTAAATCCATCTACTTAATGAAAATTTCTATATGTTGTTTGTATATAGTTCTGTTATTAAAAATGTGTATCAATAAAATTGTCTGTACAGGTTATTATAGTGAAATAAAATGCATGGAATTCTTTCCTTTTGTATTTTTGATACGTTATATACTTTTTATTCTGAAAGATCTGTTATTTTTATTTTTCACGCTTTAAATGAGTATTATGAACACTAAATTTGAGTTTAAAATTCCTTTTTCGTTTTGAATATTGAATAAGCAATTAAAAGCTCAGTACACGGGTGAATTTAAAAACTGATTTGATATAGAAAACATAAAAAAAAATATCTCTAAAAGAAAAAAAAAGCAACTACTTCTATTTTTACATTTAAAGAAAAGAACATTTTACATTTTCACATTTTTTTTTGAATAACTAGAACAACTAAATAAAGCTTAAAAAACCCATTCTTTACTTTAGGGGATTTTTTTTCTACAGATTATTCCACATTGTCAAAAAGGAATATAAATTCGTTAAAATTTCGTTACAAATATTTTCTTACCTTCTTATTAACGTTAGATTTCTGCTCGTTACTTTCCGAAATAGAGCAAGTTTCGAAAAAAAACAACCTTTTTAACAAATGCCTTGACATGTTAAACCTTATTTTGGTAGCTCCGTGGGAAGAGAAAAGGTTTTTCTTTAAATTATTGACTTTAACTTGCGTAAATGATCAAACACAAGAAGATAGAAACTTAGTTTTCACAGTAGAATAAAACGATGAAAATAATCTCTAAGCTGTATTATTTTTGGCTCTTGAAAAACTTCACAAAAATAAAATCATTCTTGGAAATGTGTGCAAAGCCTTTTTTGGGGGGCATTTCTTCCTACAAACGTCGAGTTTTATAATATATTTTAAGTGCTTTTTGCTTTAAAGTAAATTATTTCTTTCTCTACATATCAAAAAGTATTTTGGAAATTCTTTAGCATTTTGTAAGCCATTTCTATATAGTTTATGAATAATTTCTTAATATATAAGTTTTGTCTTTGTGGTAAATTATATACTGTACAACATTTAATGTATTGTACAAAAATGCATATTAAATAAGATATAGTTTATTATATGCATTTTTGTGCGCATGATATATCAATTTTTTCGGACCATATTAAATATTATTTAATAACTTTTTCACGGATATTCAGTAACTTTTTATCCATTATAAAATAATAGGACCAGAAACAGATTTTACCATACTTTATATAGTGTAGCATCATTAAAATGAAGATGTAAAAAGGAAGATCATTAAATACAGAAACTGCTAAATAATTAACTCAAAACATCGGAATGTAATATATGATTTCTCTGTGAGTGTGAACATTATTATTTGAAAAGAAAAAATTGGTTAATTGTGTTATTTTTTTAAACCAAATCCAATAATTCTCATCAGAATTTGAATCATCGGTAAGATAAGAGATAATAAGTGCAAATTTGTTGGAATATCATGAAATAAAAAAGAGCTTTTAAAATTGAGAAGTAATATGTCAAATAATTCATTCAAGTTTGTTTAAGTAAGTAATACAATTAACTTAATTTGTACAAAATTTATTTACACTTTTTGCTAATATGACTATGGAAATATGTATTTTGTCAAAAAAAAAAAAACCAGCTTCGTCTTCTTACTATATATATATACATATGAGATGATTTTGTCGAGGTATTTTGTAGCGTGACCGGTGTTGGCTTTTACATGTGGAATTGCCGAGGAATATTTATGGATGTTGTGTCTTGATAGAAAACTTCTACACTGTTGGTTTCATTCTTCTTTTATTTATAATCACCAATACATCAAATGCAATCATATTCAAAATAATTTATGGGTGTTAATACACACATAAAGCAGAAGCAACACTTAGCAGCGACGCGGACACGTTGTTGACAAACAGACAAAGCACAAATATACGTAGAATGGTTATTGGAGTGCCTGTTTCCTTGTGGAAACTTAACCTCCTATCATTAAAGATTTGGGTGTAGCTTTGTTTGGCTTTACCTTAGCCCAGTACTGCAGAATAGTATTAAGAATATAGAGAAAAAACATTTTTAGAAATAGGTGTTTCTTTATTTTTATAATATTTGATTAATATAATTATGAAATAAAAAGATTACTTAAAAGTAGTATTGAGAGTAATTTAAAATTGAGTGAGAAGAATTTGAATTGAAGGGCAGAAAATCCTTTAGAGTATCCCTGCACTATGCGCATCGGGGGGCCGAGTGCGCTTGCGTGCGGAGTTTTTCATTGTGACAAATCACAAAGAGAGAGAGAGAGCAACCGACTGCTCCGAGCTTTTAAATTGGTGGTGAAGGTCGTACGACTTCTTTGTAACAGGAGTTGTGATTGGTTACAAATGCGCGCGAGCAATAAGATTATGATTAATATTATAACTGTCGTGATCAAAGAATTAGAAAATAATTTAACAGAGTAAAGTTAAAAAGTGTTAGAAGTCATTATATATATTGACATTGCAATTGTATAAATATTGTATTAGATAGTTTTATTTAGGAGTCATGTAAAAGGGATAAACTTCTTCTTTTTAATTAGCTTTTGAATCCTTGCTGTTTATTGTATCCTTATACGTTGAGTACTGAAAACAAATTTCTTCTTGATTATCTTCCAACAAACATGTAAATTTCATTATCTATAAAATGATTTTATTACTTACAGTAATTACGTATTCTGAATCATTCTACACTTATTTATTCTAACATGCTTCAGACAAGTATTTGTAAGCATTTCTACTCTTCCTGATTTGAAAATTCATTTCGGGACCCCTATAATATAGTATATTTATCATTTTTCGTTACTTAATTATAAGAGTGGGTACTTAATTATTGTGTTGCTATTATAAGAGAAACGAAGAGGACATATACTTGGTTGTTAGGGTCGCTAGAAAAGATCTTTATTGTAATCTCTTTCTTGTGCTGGAGTTTCTAACACACACACACCAGTCTTTAGGATCTTGTCTGACATCATCAAATATCTTAGGATTAGGAAAAACAACAATACTTCTTCCAGTACTTTTTACATAAAATAAGAACAATAGATACTGCTATACTACGACGAATTATAAGCAGGAATTTCTCCGACAATGAAGGAAATAATTAAAGTAAATATATGTGCATGTTATTTGAAGAGTTGAAAGTAATAATACATTATATTATGAACAACTGAGGCAATATAAGTGCAAATGAAATACACTCTATAAATAAAAGCAAGATTAATGAATTATATTATCCCTATTTAAAAGAAATAAAAGTTAAGAAATATGGCAAATATTTTAAACACACGCACTCTATTTTTAAAATATGACTAATTTTGAATATAATATGGTATGATGTTCTACATTTATAGAATTCATTTCTAAAATTTTTCTTCACAAAGCTCTTTTTGCATTAGTTCTCAAAATATTATTTAAATCCTTTTCAAAATAAAAAAAAGTAAACTCAAATTTAGATCAGGTATTTACTTTTTGTTTTTGGTGTAACTGTTAATGTAGTTGACACTTTAGTTTTTATTTCAGTTACTTTTTTACACGAAGTATGCATTATATTTTTCATCATATTCTGTGTGTTATAGTTTAGTAAATATATGCTTTCACGTTTAATAATTGATTTTTACAAATTTTACATACACTTCACATTTACATCATTTAAAATAAATATTCTGGGGACTGGAGAATATTTCCCTCCTCTCTAGTTCCATGCCTAAATTGTGGACGTAGAGATAGGTGGTGTCGCAGTCTGTCGTGTATGAACCGAGACAAATCGTACTGTCACCTGCACGGTGCTCAAAGCTAAGGACAGGCGTACACCTAGCCTCTTGACACGATGAATTTCTTGGGTCTCGATCTGACACCGTCAGATAGGTGGCATTAGAAACAACCACAAATAAATATTTTTCTGTTTAATTATTACTTATACATACTTTTTTACTACATTAAATTTCATTTTAAATGAGTGATAATTATCATAAAATCTCAAAAGCAGAAGTGTAATTTAAAAATACTTCCGAAATGTTTTTCTTTTTAAAATATTCAGTCTTGTAGTATCTATTATTTATATTATCTCGTAATATCTAAAGGCTTTATAAATACAATTTTGTTCTTAGCAACAACAACAAAAAAATCACCACTCATAAAAAAAAGGCTTTCTAGAAAAGTTCCCTTAATAATTTTCTCTTTAAGTTGAGACTCATAAATTTCTCATAGACATTTTCAGAAGTAGCGAAATATATTGCTGAACAAAAACAACAAACTATTCCAAATATTGGAAGTTTCTCTTTCAAACAACCCAAAATAATATAAGTTTTCCGATTTCAAATAGATATATTTTTATTTTTAGAAAAGTAAACTAGCATTTATATTCCTCTTAGTTGTGTTTGTGACTCTTTGTTGAAGCATCTTTCAGTAAATAAAAAACTTTTCAACCCTAATTTACCTTTCTCTGTATATTTTGGCAATGCGGAACCAAAGCATATTAATAAAATTCCAGTCGTTTATACTTCAGTTCCATTTGTCCAGAAATATATGAGTTTTTCGTATTTATGTATGGCAGATCGTTTCTCTCTCTATTTTTTCTTTTTACATTAGAGCAGATGAAACTCGTTAGAGAAGTAGAAAAAAGTCAGAATAGTTATCATTTGTGGTTGATGATGACTTATATAGGCCATGATCTTCTCAAGGCCCCAAAAGAATTCAATTTCATGCCTGTTTACTATTTCTTATGTCCAATTAACCTTAAATGAGTTAGAAAAGATATTTTATATAATTAAGAAAGAATGATAATTTATTTTTATTATTTAATACCTTCTATTTTTTTAAATATTTATATATTTTGCGAAGTATTTTTTTAAAAAATTGTCGAGTTTCTGAATTTTTAACGTTGTTATACACAAATCAAATTAGAAATCTTTTACCTTAAAAAAATTCTGAAAAATAATTTTTAAATGTAAGTACATATATATTTACCAAAGTCTTGCTCAAAATAACGTAAATTTAAAAAATAATTCTTACAACTTCTAAGTTTCTTTTTTCTTCAATATATTCTTCCATTGTTTATGCGTAAATAAGGAGCCAGTACGTGAAGCGCAACATTTGTTTTTTATTACTTACTTGGAGTTTGTATTATCCAAAAAATATGCAAATTGAAATGTATTTTTTTTTGGAAAATACAAAAAATTTAAAATTTAACTTCTCTTGTGCATTTCTCTCTTTTTTAAAATATTATTTACATATTGACATTCTAAATCGGTCGATATTTCAGCCAAAAGGTAAAGGTTCAGAAACTGATAGGTTGGAAAATCCACCAAGATTGCTTTTCCTTTTCTAGCTGCTTCTTTATAACACTCAATGTTCTTTAAAATTAATAAAAGACACTTACTTGAACCGAACTCTAGTTTTCAGAGAAAGGTCAGTATAAACTTATTTACTTTTTTCTGACTTACTAAGAAGCAACGATTTCTATTGGTCGACGTAGGAATACCACAATATTTTGTTGACACATGGTAGTGTAAATCTTGACAAAAACAGGGTAAGAGGCAGCATAGTTAGATGTCTAGTCTCGTAGAGTAACTTTTTGTCAAATCTAACAATTTCCTAAAGGTTAAATAGTTATAGATAAGTACGTTCAAACTCAGACTTCTCCTTTTACAATCTTCCCTTTTACTGGCAATAAATTGTTTTTATTTTTACTCGAGTTACACTTTTAAAATTTAACTTGTGAGATTTTTTTAATTTGAAGGTAGTGCCAATTCTCTACATCAATTCATTTCATTTCTTTTTTTCTTTCTTTTTTACCATTGTTACGATTTTATATGAAATCTACATATATAAACTTACTCAATCTCTATCTTTTTCTCTCTCTCACACACACATGCATCTCAGATTTACCACTCAAACTGTAATATTTTTAATGGAGAAATTTATTTTAATTTCGAGTTTCGGTCATGATATGCAAACTCTTTCCCATTACCCTAGATCAGTGGTTCTCAAACTTTTTTTTATTTTTGTTGAGGTCACATTTAACTATTTCAAAATTTGGCGACACACTAATAATGAAATAAATTTAAAAGAGTTTTAATTATCTGTAAAATCTGCAAATTACGTAAAATAGTTGGTGATGATAATTTTCAATGCTGAATAAAACAATATGTACGACAAAGACAATTACAAAATCTATAAGTTACAAACTAATTATGACAATACATTTAATGCGAAATTTGAGCTTGATATTTTTGATAATTTCGCTTATATTTGGTCTTAAAAATGATAATTCCAGTCTCATTTCATCATCTAAATTTAAAAGTCTCAATCTATTTTCATTTTTATATTTGTTAATGAGGGAAATCCATATTCACGCAAGTAAGATGTGGAAAACTGTAACCATGTTTTAAAAGCTTTGTTGGCTGTTATGAGATAATAGCCTGTAACTTTAAAACAATAAAATATCCGTTATTACAAAGAGATTAGTTTTTCCTCTTTATTCGAAGTTAATTCATATGTAGAAGTATCCAATCACAAATGGATTAAGAGCCCAAGTGAATTTTTTATATTCATCTATCCACGAAAGGATAAACTAAATATATCATGAATAATCGAATGATTTGGTTCCGGTTTTTATTTTTTTCTCAGTGTATAATTAATGATTAAAAAAATGGCAACACACAAAAGTGCCGGTGCACAGTTTTTGAGAATCACTGCCATAGAGTTTTGAATTTCTTGCGCTTGTGAAAAGTACTAAAAAAATCTTTTTCTAATTTTATTGATAGTACTTTTTCCTAACTCCTTCATTTTTTTTGTGTTGTACAGATTATAGTACACTTGGATGAAAACGCAACTGATATATTAAGAGAGTCTGTTTTTAATTTTTATGTGTTATTCAAGTAATGAAAAATAAAGCTCTGTAATACAGTTTATTTTCAGACTGGAACAAAATTATTGCTTATTAAATTAAAAATGTTTCAAGAATAGCGAATAACCATTTGAAATGGGCATTTAATTCCCTTTAATAACAAGATTTGGGTCCTAATTTTGTAACTATAATTAAATAAAAATCAGAATCAATGTCAAAAGTAAACAGCGGTTATTTAGTGTACTAACACAGGGTTATGAATAATAGTTATTGCATTACACTACATCCGTGCAGTGATTGAATCTCTGCATGAAGAGATTCTTAAAGTAATCATTAGATTGTTTTTCTATTAATTTAATTTTTATTTTATAGTTAACATCCCATATACTTTGATGAATCGTAAACACTCTCATTTGAAATGGAACTGAACATTACTCGATTTTTTAATTAATTTAATTTCAGTCATTTGTCCGAGAAGTATCGAAAAGATGGTTGATTATCAATATTAGGAATTAAACCCATTTCAACTAAACAGGTTCCTTTCTTCTGGGTGTTATAGATAATAAATTAATGAAATAACTTTAAATTGATGTTTCTTTTGGAAAATATATTCTTTCTTTGTGAATTTTATATATTACTTATATACTATTCAGCAGTTTTTATAAATAAAAAATTATGTCTAAAGCAAAATTCAAGTAGTTCATTTAAAACTTAAGGGCTTGGTTAATAACATTTGATATTTTGTAATAATTGATTCCGTAACTGTAAATTAAAAAAAAAAAGAACTGATGCACATAATTGTAATTCAAGAGTTTTTTAGAGTGACTTGCAGTTTGTTATATTGTTCTGTGATTCAAGTCTTGTGTTGCTGAGATGTACTTGACAGTACAACGTCTTGTGTGAGAATTCTGAAATTAGGATATTCCTTTCATTCTACGCAAACGAGATATTCTGCGAATATTGAAAACGATGCATCATTTAAGAATTCTTTTTTTGCATTCGTTGGTGGTTTAACAGCATTGTTATTTAGAGTTTTGTTTTTAGTACGTATAATAAATATTTTAAATCAATTTGACATTTAAAAGTTATTTTTGTTAATTTAATGCACTTCCGCAAAATATTTTCCTCTAATTATAAATCACAAAACGTTTATTGAAGAACAAATGTGACAAAAAACAGCAATTTAAAAAAAAAAAAAGAAAATGAAACTTATCTTAGTTCTGGGGAAAATATTTGTCATATTTTTGTTTTATTGTCGGTGCAAATAAAAATGTTCCAGGGTAGACTAACTTCAAAAGAATATTTTAAAATATGCATTTACGTGTGCGTCGTTATTTTTGAATAAACATTTATCAAGCGAAGTTTATTAATAATGTTTGGTTAGGTGAGCGTAAAAATTTCGCCAAGTGGAAAACGTTTGACGACAACTCATAATGTATACACAAATGAAAGCTGATTACACACACAGTTAACTATTGCTTATTTTTCTTTTTCTTAAAATGTGGATTTTTCATATTCCATGCATCTTTTCTAAGAAACTACTGGTCTCAGATTTAAAATTTTCGTATTATATGTTTATTATATTTGCTAATGTATACTAAAATGGGTTTTTTTTGTAAAAACAAATATCAGATTATTTTATTTTTTTACAAATTTTTTTTGTGTGAAAAAGGGTTAAAATTCACAATGTCGATTACAATATTTTACAAATTTGAAAATTAGCTAAGAGAGATTTCTGCACTTTATTAAAATAAGAAAAATGCTCTTTAGTTGTATAAAATTTCAAACGTGTATCCATCACAGATTTTGGGAAAAGGTGCATCGAAAATGGCCATTTTATCAATGTTGGAATAGGAAATTACAACACCCCTTAGTTGTATAAAAAACCTTCCAGATAAAGAAAATATCAAATTTTTGTAATTTTTGTTATTTTTTTTAGTCACTAATGATATTTGGAAACTTATTAATTGGCCAACAAACCTAAAAATATCCTTTTATCTGTTATTTATCATTTATTCACAGCAGCTTTAAATTATTTCATATTCTTAAATGACTAAAAATAAATATCCATCCCATCCAAAAATGTTTTTGTTAAGAAATCTTGTTACAAAATTTATATACTTTTATGTATATCATCCTAGTTTAACCGCGCTTATTCGGTCCTAAGTCCGAAATTACTTTTTCATTTGCCGGGCTCCTTTTTCAATTCTTGTTTAATTGCATTACTTTTACTTCCATTTAAATATTTAATATGTTGTTTAGTGAATTTTGGATTTCGTTCTTTTTATTTATTTTGTCACGTTATTAGACGCATTTTATACTTTTCATTCATTTATATATAAATGTACACGTACACACAATGTTTTAAAGTTATTCTTTTCCTGAAGGAAAAACGAAAATCTAAGTTCACTGCATTTCCTCAATGACTCGAAGAATGGTGAGGAAAAAATAAAAATGAAACAAAATTTCAGTCTTTTCATATATATTTGTGTTATCTTTCTCTATCATTTGGTTCCAGTTGTCAAAAAAAGGCCAGATACAAATTCGTTAAGAGTTCCCTAGTACAATTTTTTTACTTATGTTTTATTAATGTTAAATTTCCTCGGTTATCCTTCTGAAGTAGAGCTGGGTTTGAAATATTTCGATTTAGCAAATGTCTTGACGTCTTAAACCATATATTGATGGTCCCGTGGGAACAGGAAGAGTTGCTGCTTGAATTATTGACTTCTTTCCCGTGTAAGTGATAGAAGAAGAAAGAAAGTTACAAAATTTCGTTTTCACAGCAAAGGTCTGTCTGCAAGAAAGAAAATAATAAGGAGAGGAGGGCGAAAAAGATTAGAGATTGGGGAAAAAAATAGAGTGTTCCATTCAAAAATATATTGCAATAGAAACCGGGATGAAAATCTTTTTTCCAGGTGTTCCTGTCCACAAATGGAGAGCAAAGTATTATCCTTTAAACGCTTTTCACTTTCGGATATGTTTTTCCCTTTCGGCGTTTTTAACTCATATCCTCACATTTCACCGAGTGTCATCTTTACAAAAAGGAATCAAATGGATAGGGTTAAATTTCAAAGCAGGTGATACTTTTTTTTGTATATTTTGAGAATATTTTACTCAAAATAGAAAATTGCCTTTGAAATTTTCTTTGCAGGACTTCAGAATAATAACATCGCCATAGCATATAATAAGAAAAATTTATTTATTTTTCATTTCTATTTTATAAATTAATATTGAAGAAGTTCGTTAAAATACCAACCATACTATTAGGGATCTGAATAAAATTATAATGTTTAATAGCAACAGCCTATAGCAGTCTTAATATTTCCATTACTTTTCAGACTCATAATTGTTGAAAATCTTAGTAAAAACATTACTCCAGAGATAAATTAATGTCTCAATTTCAGTATAACAGTTTTTGTGAGAGTATTTAAAAGGAAATTTAGTTTTAAGAATTTTTTTTTCAAAATATTAGGTTTGGGAAAAAAGAAATCTTTCATTTTTTCGGTAAATGATTGTATGGATCGATATCTTGTAATTTATCAATCAAGCAGTCTCATATTTATGCTCATTGGAAAGGTGACATTTCATACTTAAAAATACTTTGCTGTTTTTTGGTTTCATCCATTCAGTTGTGAGTAACAGAGTGTTAAAAATGGAAGTCAACAAAGAGAAAATTCGATACATTTTACATTTTCTCTTTGATAAAGGAGAAAATGAGAGCAAGGATGTTGAAATTGTGAATGGTGTTATGGTCTCGATACTGCAACGGTCAAGTACATGCAACTTTGGCTTTGCCGCTTCTGTTCAGTTATGCCCATCGTCAAAAAAAAAACGATAAAATCACAAAAATGAATGCAGTTGACTGGCATATTAAAAGTCATGGCATCGTCCAGGAGCTAAAGATCATCATAAAACAGTTTTAAATCATTTGCACAATGCTGGATTAAAAAAATGGTGTTTGGGCGCAACACCAATTAATTCAAAAACATGATGGATCAAACTTCCATCTGCAAAACCTTGGCCAAACGGAAAGAAATCACAAACCATTTCTTAAATGGATGGTGATATGGAATGAGTCACATAAGACAACAGTGTGCGAAAATAATCGTATTCGAAGCGTGAAGCAGTTCAAGTGATGGCCAAACCAGGAAGGTTCTACTGTGCGTTTGGTGGGACTGGAAAGGAAGCATTTAGTATGAGTATCGTCCATGTGGTCAAACACTAATTTCGGATGTCTACTGTATACAATAGAACTGTTTGAGCTATAGATTGACAAGGAATGGCCAACAGGAGAGGTGTTGTGCTCAAAGAGAACATAGACAGGCCATACACATCTAAAGTGAATCACCAGAAACTTCAGGAGCTTGGTTGGGAAGTTTTCATGCACCCACCATATTGCTCAGACCCGGCACCAAACGATTACCATGTTTTTCTTGCTTTGAAAAACTTCCTCATAGATTAGACATTGGCATCAAGAGAAGATTGTGAAAATCGATTTCTAGAGTTTTTCGCCAATAGAAACCAAGACTATTATGAGAGAGGTATTATGAAACTATCCTTAAAATGTTAAAAACTTATACAACAAAACCACAAATATTTGAAACATGTTAAATACAGTTTTGAAATTCACGTAAAAAATAATAGACTTCTTTTTCCCCGAACTAATATTAGATTATTAAGTATGGTACAGAATATTTATATGAAAAAATACTTTTTAATCCTGAAATCATATGTAAAAACACATATTTTTGAAGTGAAAACTTCTTTAGCGGCGTTGGGCACTTTTTGGTAGGGAAAAATCTTATGGGTTCACGTCACCGAAATGCTCATGACTGGAGCACGCGCAGTGTTCTGCGCGCCTTAGACACTTTTTGGATGGGTGAAATCTCGTGCTTTCGTGTCACCGACATGCTTATAGCAGTATATCTGTAGCTATACAGCTGACGTATAGTGCTGTGTATATATTATAAGTGAAATTGAATGGATTTAGTGAAAAGTTCAATGTGTATATACTGTGCATTGTTGAAATGGTGTTTTTGGTTGATTATTATTTGAATCGCTTAATTGAAGAATAATTGTGCAATAATGAGTACTAAATAAATATATTAATATTTTAAAGATAAAAAATAAATAACAGAAAATTAATTTAAATACTTGTATTTATTTTGGCGTTTGAAAATTTTATATTATTTAAAATTATTTTAAGCGTATTTATTCTGGAATTTGAAAATTTTGTATTATTTATTTTCTAATATTTAACCTCTGCAATGCATCACGCAATCCAGATTAGTATTCCACAGTGGCTTAGACGTTTTCATACTACCGTGGTTAAACAGAGTTCTAAGTTGTTCAAACAAACTTCTAGTTATCGTGGATTTTGAAATTAAAAATTTTATAAAATACAATAATAATTCAAGATTAATGTGTTGAAGTTTAAAATATGGTTATTAATGCAAAAATATAGTTTATTACCTTATATCATTAAAATCTTTAGTTTAAAATAATGAAAACGACTCCGACTTTAATTTCATTAAATATTTTATTTTATTTAAAAATTTAATATTTCAAAATTATTATTTATTAATTTAAATTGTCAAAAATAAAATATGTGCAAGTACAAAAAGTCTAAGTATTGTTGAAATTAATGATGACAATGATGAAAACAATTAAAATAATGCTAAAAA
The DNA here is from genome assembly GCA_019973975.1 of Trichonephila clavata. Taxonomy (NCBI): domain Eukaryota; kingdom Metazoa; phylum Arthropoda; class Arachnida; order Araneae; family Nephilidae; genus Trichonephila; species Trichonephila clavata. Next base: position 25,244 of record BMAO01012419.1, read on the forward strand.
TCAAGTACATTGAAATTCAAGCAAATACAAATACTACCCATAAATAATATGATTGTATATTAATTGTTATTTCAATTGAATTGTATTTATATTTTGTCATGACCTTGTACAGCCCGTAATATATTTGAATAATAAAAAATCATATAAACATGCATATAATTGTTGCTCGGAGTGTCAATAGATGTGAAAACCAGATTAATGTTGATAATTTTAATTCAAATATTATGAAATTTCAAATTTTAATACTAAAAGTTCTAAGTTTTCACTTCTATCGGCAGTCTCTGTAACTGCCAATTTTTTTTACTTCATTTTCAGACAAGATTTCTAAACAAATGATATTCTCAAAGTGACCATGAATGGTCACAAACTCGTGGCTGGTATTTTTTTGTCGAGTCGTAGGTTCAAGTCCAGGTACCACTGATGTCCAACCACGTAAGGGAACTGATGCCCCTTAAATAGACCAAGATTGTGTTTAAATTCAGAAAGTGAAGTTTCAGTTCATATGTTGTTGGCAGTTTTCAAAATTGTGAGGTTTGCCTCCAATACATTTCATGTAGTTTCAAAAATGAACGTTATGCATAATACATACTTATAATTAAAATAAATGCAACAAGATAAACTTTCTAGTGGAACATCAGATATTTTTATAACTAATTATAGCTCTCTATCAACTCAGGCGAGCAAAAGCCTAGGGCAGTGTTTCTCAAACTTTTAGTATTTTTGACCTAATTTTCAATCATAGTTTTCATCACCCTCCCATACAATAATAAGTAATTGAATGTAATAGTCATGTACTGACGCTAAGGCTACAATATGACCTTAATTATACACCGTTCAAATTATCAAGATAAGTATTAAATTTAGTTTTTGCTCATTTTAAGTAATATATATTTTAAATAAATTTGAATAAGAATTTTTTTTAAGTATTTTTTTTCAACTTTTTGATATGCTTACGCCTTCTCCCCCATTTAGGATTACCCCCCCCTAGGAAGTGAGCCCCAGAGTTTGAGAATCATTGGCCTAAGACCTACTGTGTCCATCTAAGACTTTTTGACCTTGGGCCCTGAAGGGCATGCGTAGATGTTTCGGTCTGGTGGTCAGCTTGACACGAAACCCACAGTGTTTAGTTCCCAAACCAGCTTGGTACTCATTTATCGACCTACTGAGGGTATGAAATGCTGAGTCGACAGTGTCCAGAGTGAGGTTTGAATCCCAGACCTGCGGCGTGGAAGCACGATATGGCCTCCCCTAATTACTAGTTATACAAATATAAAAATTATATAGATAACAGCTATTACATTTAGATTCTACTAATGATGAAACATAATGAAAAACTTGTATATTTATAGGTCAATTATAAGTTTAATAGTCTCTCTTTTTTAGTTAAAAAAGGACATTTTATTTTGAAATAGAATGATGAAAATTCATTAAAAACTCAAATAACTAGCATCCACCCTTCTAGAAAGGACAAACATCTCATTTGTGGAAGAATACCTTGCGCAAAAGAAAGAACAAGGAAGATATCAAACAATTTCCCTATTCACATCGAATCATTCGTACCTTTGCATTCATTGGACCGTGAAAGCATCTATCCAGTAGGCAAATAAAAGAAGCACTTTGGCTGTTAATTTTGCCCTTTGAAGAGACAGTTATCTATGTAGACTAGTGGGCGTTTTGTATCTTCTACAAAGGAGTTTTAATCTTTATCGATAATGTGTGCAAACATGATAGAATCGTTTAAAGTAGTTCTTGATTAGTCTACAAAATCTGAAATGTTCAGACGGTTTTCTCGAGCATAAAAAATAATTTATGCAGAACTCACAATATGTTAAATAATATAAACACAATTTTAAGTTTTCTTATAAATATATATTTGTTAAAGCATCTATTTTGACATGAATCATTTGTACATAGGTAAGAAAAAGTGTAATTTCTTACACCGTGGTGAATACGAGTATTATTTGTAACTCCTTTTTCGTAATATTGTTAGACATTTAAAAGTAAGTAAGCTGCATTATCAAATTGATGTTTTGTGTTATGTTTTACTAGTTTAGCACACCTGTCTACTTAACATAAGGGAAAAGTGATACAATCGCTCACTCACTCATTAGACATCTCCGGGTCTATTAGGCCTACATACTTCAAATTTGGCAGGCTTGTTAATTTTGTTGGGTAAAGGAAATAAATTTACTACAGTATTTTTGTTAGATGTGGTTATATTTCCTCCTGTGTCCAATGCTAATGATCGTGGACCAGTCCAATGTCTTAATAACAACGGGAATTACGAATGAAAAATTTGACAATATTTAGTAAAATAATAAATTTTTATGCGTACCTATTGAAAAAAAGGCTTTTTAGTCGGAGATTTTTAAAATTTAGGAACATTTTTTTTTCTAGAATAAAACCGTAAAAATATCGATTACGTGCTCTCTTTTTTATGTGTGTGACTTGAACTAGATTTTATTGATTGCATATCAACCTGTTTGTTCAAAAGCTTCCTGAGCTCCAATCAAGCTCCTTTTCTGTAAATGTGTTAGAACAATTGCTTAGGTTTTGAACATACCCAACATGTTAAGCTGAGAATATGCAGTTAAATAGAGCTTGTAGTAAACATTGTTATAGCATTCGAAGTTTGAGCTAAAAGTAAGCCTTAAAATTGCATTCTATAATGGTCATCATGCTATGGATTTATTACACTTTTCAAATGTGAAAGAGGGGATTATACTAATTAAAAGAAATAAAAATAAATTTATTTAGTAATGTGCAATCATACAACCTGCATAATTGCAAAATTACACGTAGTAATAATATAAAGACAAGTAATATTACTTAACAGTATATAATGTCTCTTGCCTAAATTTAACATTCGCTAAAATCTTAACATGTACGGAACAAAAATTATTCGGAAATAAATTGCTAATTTTATATTGTTTTTGCATTAATGTGAAACTACTCGTACTTGTTATCAGAAATTTTAGTGTTCAACTGGAATTAATTTGGTTAAAAATAGACTTAAATAGAATTACAGCCTTACAACATGTCTCATACATAGAAAATAATTGGTCATTCTGAGGAAAACAAGGAGCCATTCTTGAAAAATGCCAGTACATCAAAATATTCGGAAATATAAACATAGTTTGACATATAATTGACTTGGATATCTAATAATATAAAATGTTTTGAAGGCCTCCTTTGTAAAATCGATAGCAGAGAATTTTATATAAGAAAAACAAACTTATGCATAGACAAACATGAATATGATTTGAATTCAAAAACTTTTTCAATATTACAGAGAAAAAGGTCATTCTCGTAGTCGAAGCAGTTTAATAATGTTAATATTTCATACAGTTTAAGTCTTTCTATGATGCATAACACAATTTTCTATAGAATTTACTCGCAAAATCAGGATTTCGAAATATTGCATTTTAAAGAAAGCATGTAAACCATATTATGCATGCACGTAAACCGTAAGCAGTACTAAATGTAACGTCTCTTTGGCCTGTATGTCTTCAAGCTTGCTCAGTTTAGAACATTTTCTAAATGTCAACAATATTTTTTCTTAGGTTTTACTTGTATATATATATATATATATTATGTTTTTTAAAGCGCTTGTAAGAGCTACAGTAAGACATGTCCTCACCTGAATCTTTATTCAATCAACAAGCAAATACCTAAAAACCATTAAATTTCTGTTGACTAAAAGATATCTAGATATTGACTATAGTTACCTCGTAGGCCAGAGGTCGGCAGACAGCGACTCTTTAGATTTCAGTTTCTTTATAGTATTTAATATTAATTAAATCATCTAAAATAATTGTTTTCCCTTACTCTTTTTATGTATGATTATCTATCAAAAATGCTTACCTGAACTCAACCACAGAAATTCAGTTAAATGTATAGGCACAAATGGACAAGCTACAATACAATTTCCCAAAATAAAAACAATTATATGTGATGCAGGGAATCGCAAATGAATGTAATGAAGTACATCATTTTATAAGAAATACTTGAAAAATCCCGGGTACATTAAAAATTCTCATTATTTCCGTTTTTTCAATTCATTTCAGGTTTCATGGTAGTTAATAGTATGAGATATGGCTCATAGTTCAAGGAAAACTAGTGAGAGGTTTAAATTTTATAAAATTTAAACGTTACTATGAATTGAAATTTATGAAAAAGCCTGGAAATTTATGATTTAGAAATCAAGGAAAATCATCATGATGCTGTCCCTTCCTAGGATAACACACACAAACATATTCTCAATAATAAATTTCTTACACTATTTCAGGGACATTTTAAGGCATGAACTGAGGCCCGGGCCTAGGGACTCGTCTCGTTCTTGACTCGACTTCAATAAGATCACGATCCACATAATTTTAATTATCTTATCTTAATCCCCTATATATTTCTCGAAAAAACTGGGAAATTTGATATATGTGCCAACTGGTAACAGTAGCACGGCTATATTGTCATGTTATGTGCGTCTTCTCATAATGATGACGTGGTAGGCCTAGGTTTAGGCCTACCACGATACGTCATCATTATTCATTTGATGAAAAGCCGGCAGTTGGTTTGTGTCCAAGCATGTAAGATTGGGAAGCAAGTACATTTATTGGTCTCGAACTACTTTATGTACTACTTTATGTACTATGCTTTATAAAACCTACTTAAACGGGTAACAAGTAGGGCCTACTTTTACATAGGGGCTCTAGGGCTCTAGGAATCTTATGGTAAGCAAGCAAAAATAACAATTAATCAAACTATCTCAGGATGTTCACTAACACATTTTAGAGTATATAACATTGCAATTTACCTATGCAAAATGAAAAAAGGAATGAGAATAGATTGCGATTAATATGCAAATTTATAAAAAAGATATTTACAAGAGCTCTTCTAATTTTTATACCTCTTTTTGATGTAATTGATGTTATTTTTTAAAAAATTTATTCGTTCTTAAGAAACAAATTTGCTTCAATTTTTCATTACTGTTTTTCCTTTTGTTCACAATAACCTCCTTAAGCCTCTATCTTTTTTGTTTTCATTTGTTACTAGTATGTTTCAATAAATAAATAAATGCTTAAAAATATTATGACATATTTCTTGAGGGACGTTACGTATAAGATTTTCTTTAATTCTTCCATTAAACTCTCTTAATCATCAAAACAATCCAAGAAGTTATAAAGAAATGTAAACTACAGTAACTAGTTACCTTTTTTTTTTCTTTTTAAAAAGTTTGATAACTGAAAAAATTCTTTTTGTAACTTTTTTTTACAAAATACTCCTTTTAATCATACTGAATAAGACTAAAAATTTACTATTGTCAAAAAATAATGACTTCGTTTTCTCTTGAAAATTTCTAAGAATCCAAAAGATATTTTTTTGCTCCTTCTAAGCAAGTATTTTATCATTAGAAAAATTTTCCTTTAGAAATAAATTCCTTCAATATGAACGCACATGGGATTTAATTACTAGAAAACGAAAGATAGTATTGATTGCAATTAAGGAATGATAAAAAAATTACTGCGGAAGAAATTAGGAATTGTTCCAAATGCAAATAAAAGTCAATCTGAGGAAAAAGATTATTTTCTTAATGACACTTAGAAAAACTTAAAGCTTGTGTTGAATAAATCAATATTTTATTTTTACTCTGAACGCAAGAGATGGCGCTGCGATCACTGACCCTCGTTTGCTTATTAAATTCAGTTTTATGAAACTAAAACTTTTTTCATTTGTTAGTTTCCGAATTTTTTTTCTAAGAAAAAGAAAATAGGAGAGAAGAGGGGAAAATATTTTTAAGAATTCAAACTCGAGATCATACTCTCGTAGAGTAAAACATACAATATATAATTATCATTGCGTTGACTTTCAGTGTTTTCGCTCATAAAGCAAATAATTTTAAATATAAAATTTATTTATATATTTGTAAGCAAAATAAAACTGATCTGTCAAATAAGAAAAAATCCGATTTTATCATGAAAAATCTCTGCACTAAATAACTAAATAATGATTTAGATTAAGTTTTGAAAACATTGAAACAACATGACAGCTGTATTACATTTACCGTATTTATTCGAATCCAAGACGCACGTTTTTCCCAGTTTTAATGCTACTGAAAATCGGGTGCGGTTTAGAATCGAAGGAGGAAAAATTCGTTGGATGAGAGAAAGTGAACATGGTGGTTAGAACAATTGCAGGTTCACGCATGCACTTTTAGTATCTAACAAGCCTAAAACTGTAAAATTGCCGGAAATTCACAATTATTTATTTTGTTTTATTTTACAGGTCATCTTATTAGCTTTATAAAAATACCATTTATTACTTTCCATTCACTAGAACCAAAAATAAAGTGTTTTAGTAAAAGCAGATGTCATTACTTTAAGCAAGATGTCATACTTTAAAACGCGTTTTACTCGAAAAGTGATTTTTTGAAAATGCTCTAACGGAGGCCGGCGCGATTGCTAAAAAAGTTTTGAAAAAAATTAACGGAAATTTTTTGTGTATGTTCTGTATAATAGTAGAAGTGTTTTAACCTTCACATTTATTAATTACTGTTTTATTACAAAATTTACAGTCCCTTATATGAATATAATCACTGTTTTTTTAAGCAATTTCATATAATAACAAAGATAAAGTGCTGTAGTTTTTGTAAAAATTAAAATATCTCTTATCCTAAAAGTCATTTTAAAAATGAATAACATAGCAACACATCAGAGAGAGAGATAATTGAAAAATTGAAAATCTGTTCATAAATTTTTGGTATAATTTTTGGCCGCGTTTATGTTATTTTTTGTAAATTTGTACAATATTTTTTCCCTATTTTTGTAATAATTTCGTTTTTCTTCTTAATTTTAGCTTATTTTTCTTATAACGTGTTAAACAAATCTAAAAACAACAACAACAAAAAATTCCCTTGCCTCCATTTTTTTAAAAAAAAGTTGTCGCAAGTATTCTGATACCTAAAAAGTTTTTATGACTAGTAAAATAAATAAATAATTCAACTCTTATTAATTGTTTTTAAAATTTCTTGAATATTGGATATTGATAAACAATTTTCCACAATATTATATTTTTTCACAGTTACGTTTAGAGAATTTGGGATGCGGCTTAGAATCGATGGTGGCTTAAATTCGAATAAATACGGTAGTTAATACAATTAACTGTAGTTATATAATAATAATATTAAAGGTCTATTGAGAGAGAGAGAGAGAGACATATTAGGATCAATAAAATTCCATAAAATCATTTGTTAAAAATGATTCCTTAGATATTCTAACATATGACTTATTTTTCTAATTTTCAACTTAATAAATATTGAAAGATTTATTTTGTGCTTTAATATTTGATGGATAAATATTTCATGTCTTTCGTAAAGTATTCATTAATTATATTTTTTATTATGTGATCCATAAATATTTTATGAAATTTGATGTTTTAAATTTTTTTTACACAAAACATTATCGTTTTGTGAAACTTAGACTAACATCAATCAGATAAAAGATACATTAGATCATCAGCGAACTATTTTTAACTAAGAAATAAATTTTTATATACAATTTATATGCATTGTCCACCCTGACTTCAAAAGAGATAAACATTTAATGTGCACTAAATGCCCTCACGTCATAACTTTTGTTTGAAATGAATCTTGAATTTGAAAACATGCATATTTTAATATAGTTTTTCAAAAAAGAATTTACTGTTGTTATTCTGGTAGCAGTAATTGGTATTCTATATTTTTTTCAACGTGTTCGATTCAAGACGTATTGGGAGAAATCAACAAAGGCTTTTGTTACTAGAGCATGTGTTTGATAATGCATGCGTATTCAAAAAATCCTAATGAAAAAAAATTGCTACAAGATAATTATAATTGCTAATTGATTTTTGTTGTATATTTTTTTCTTTGTACGGAAAACCAGGAAGTGAATTGCAGTAATAATTAATATTCAACAGTCTATTGTGGGTGTGCCTGGGAAAGAGGCAGCTGATGAGCTGGCTGGTAGGATTGTGATCTTTGTAACACAATTCCTCTGCCTTGAGCCATTCTGAAATTCAATCCCTCCACTAAGATGAAATAAATCTGACTTAGTGAAACCCTCCCGCTCACCACTAGTACGCCGCTAAGAGTACTGGTCTCTCCCTACTAAAAGATCTAGGGCTCTTCAGACAGCCTTGGCGCGCTTTAGAAGCTTGTGCAGGGGGTAAAGTCTTTCTTTATCTCTCCCTGCTTCTCTTACTCATCTTCTGGACTGCTGGGCATTTCCCTGGGGCAGTTGTTTGAAGATCAAGACCTGTGGTTTGTGACATTCTTGTTCGGAAAGGTCAAATGGACTTGGCGTAGGCTTTCCTGCTCCAAGGGGATTTGAAATAACACCATAGTTTATTGAATGCAATGCAATCGAATGTAATTCAACCTATAATAATAAATATTGATTTTTACATAGCGGGTAATTTATGATTACCAGCCGAGAAAAGTGTTTTGCTCATAAAAATGTATGACAGGATTTGGTTGAGGGAACTAATATTGATTTACAATTTGTGATGGATCTGTACGGTTCTTCACTAATCCTCTAAATATTTCTTTCAAATTTTATTTATTTCAACCAATCTCCACCGGGAGCCAAAGTGTGATTTATGCAAATGAGATATTTTATATAAGTTCGGGTTTCGCGAGTTAACGAGAGAGGATGAAATGAAATGAGAAAGAGTTGTAAAGTGAAGAAGTAGATTTTTAAAGTAAAGTGAATCGAAGCATCGGAAAATCAACTCGCAGTCGTTGACAAATTTAGTGTGTAGTAAAGCTACAAGCAAAGCTGAAGAGCTGAAGATTGAATTCGTAAATTCAAGAGTGAATATTAACGTTTATCCGATCCATCCGGAATCACAGTATATCACAAGACGGACCTGCCGAAAGATAAGAATCAGGTTAGTGACTTAGAAACTATAAATACGTGTACGTGTGTTAGCTGTAATTGTGCGTGCTGATCTTGCGTGGATTCAGTTCAGATTCCGTAGTTCCGCTAATAGTTACCCCTTCTCATTCTCCACTGTGTTTTATTGTTCTTAAATTTAAATAGTGTATATGTAACCTTCCTTGATTAAGAGGTATCAATAAATATAGTGATTTGTAAAGATGTCTTTTGAATTCATTAACCCGGCTACACGTCCAGAAACGAGTAACACTAGACGGGGAGATGATAATCTTAGGGGAGGTTATGTGTCACGACAAATTTAAAAGCCTTAAGGATCTAGGCAAAGAAATATCTTTGAAGAGAAGGAGAAACGTTCCTTTATAAATGATAAGAGGAATTACGGTAGTGTCAAAGATAATTATGCTTCTGCTTTTGAAATTCAAACCCTGTCCTTTTTAAATCAAAAGGCGGTGGCTATTAAAATTTTTTCGAAAACTTAATGCAAGGATTCAACTAAGCTAGGACTTTATACAGTACATTCGAAAACTTAATGCTAAGACTCAGATATCAATGACTTCAAAACCCTCTATATAGTCATACAAAATCAAGAAACACTCAGCAAAGCTTGAGGCTAAAGTATGGCTTGTATTTTATTAAATGTGATAGGAAATTTAGAGTAAAATAATAAATGGATTTCATGCAGATGGCATGCATTTTTTTTATGAACCTTACATTTTACAAGCGGCTAGTAATGAAAAGTTAATTAATATTACTTTCTTACCTAAACAATTTATTGTGGATTTAAAATATTTTTTGCTTTTAAAATTAATGACTTCAAATATCGAAATTTGAAGAGAATAAGTACTTCAAATACAATTTAATATGGAAAAATACTTTAATTAAGTTATCGATGAATAAATTAGAAGCCACTATTGATACGTTCTCATTAAATACAAGTCCTTTTATAAGAATTTGAAGATTTCTAAGAATTTCTTCACAAATAATCAAAAAACAAACTAATAAAATCCAGAGAATTATTTCCATAATTGAATATGACAGACACCACTTCAAACATTTCAATAAACAAGAAAATTACAAAACAAATCAATTTAAAATCCATGCTTTTAATAAAGAACAAAAAATAGGAAGTGTGTGTGGAAATTAAATTTATGAAAAAAACAGTTTCGAACAGTAATTTAAAACGATTTTTGAAATACTGACGTAAACAAAATGCGATGTGATTAAAGACCTTGAGCAAAATGAGTTATAGCGAGGTTATAAAAACGCCTTTCTGGTGTCTTCTTACTGCTTATTGTGTTTCATTATTTTTAAATATATTCCACCAGTTTAAATAAAATGATTTATTCTGCAAGTAATAAATCTTCACACTTGAAAGAAAATAAAAGCTATATCCAAGTAACAAAAAAAAAATTTAAAAAATCTACGTTCAATCTTTTAAATGAAATTCATCTTCGCGAATCTCCTCCTCCCTCCCCCCTCTAAAGTGATTAAAAAAGAAAATCTAAGCACTTTATTAAAATAAGATGGAAACGGGGACATTATTAATTAATTTCTGAATTGGAGAAAGGAAAATACATTGAATTGAAGAAGGGATAAATTGAAGAGATGCTTTAAAAATTTTGTTATCAAACGAAATTTTAATTACTCTTCATGAAGATACCATTTTCAAAATTCCTGGTTTTGTTGCACCGAAAAGCAATTATTTAGTTAGATTGCTGGTTAAGTCTATCCTTAGGAAGGAAAAAAAAAGTTAAATACTTTGTGGATTTAAATTCCCATCAGTTTAAATCTCTTAAAATACTATAAACCTTGGATGCTATTACTTTTCTATAATTAATTTCGATTTCAAATTATTGAGATGCTAATTATTTTATGTCATTGAGTGATCGAAAGAAATTAATTCTAAGAATCCATCCTCCCAGTTCATTAATTTGTATTTTCGTAAGAATAAAAATAATTATCGTCATTTATTTTTCGAATCCCAATTCTATTTATTCGATGGATTCGTAGTTCTTTGGTTCGAAAGATGGCTCTTAAATTTTTATACGATATTAATGAAGCTTTTAACTGTCGTTTGAGAATTTAATTTATCTTCCAATGAATTGATATGTAAAAATTGTGCTCAGCGATGTTTCAATTCCAGTTAAAGAAAGCTTATATGGCTTCTAGTTTTTAAATAACGTGGAAGTGTAATTTATTCCGAAGATTTATCTAAGTCGTCATTTATGAAAATACATGTCTGATGAATATTCGAGAATGAACAATTTTCACTTTTTGATAATATGTTATCAGTATTTATTGTATAGCATTTATCAGCCTTTTTTATAACAGTCTCAATTAAGTTTATTGCATTATTTTCACAAAATTTATGGATATCTGGGGAAGGCATGTTCCTTTGAAACAGTTTTGTTAAATAATACAGGGTGATCGAAATTAAAGTCTGCCTTTCAAAAGATTGTAGAAAAGATTAACTTATTAGAATGATTGGTTGACTTGATTATACGTGAAACAAAGTTGACTAGCGACAGAAACATCAGTTCGAAATTTGATTAGTAGATATCGCTGCGCTCTTCTTCATACATACAATGCTCTTTGGTCAGAATTCCTATTGAAATCCTAATCCCCCTTACAAGGGTCTCAAGTTTAATCAAAATATGTTCAATGTTAAAAACGTTTGAAGCATTATGACATAAGAAAAAAAAAATTACTACTTATTCATCTGTTTTGTAATTCCTTGTTTTAAGGGTTACATACAACAACAAATAACTGACACGTAGGATAGGAAGAAATATTGTTTTTAATCGTCTCTTGGCGAAACGGTTAATTGCTTATTTAATTACGTCATGCTGCAGCAGCACAAGAGCTGTTGGTAATGCCATCGTGTCATGTCAGTTCTCTCAGGACTCACCAATAGGAACGAAGAAGACAGTGGAGGAGGTTGTTCTTCAACTCCACATCATTAGTTACGCGTCCTTGATAAACGTGATCTTTGAGAAAACTCCATAGCTAGAAATAAAAAGGGTTCAGAGCCAGTGACCTCGTTGGTAAGGCAACTAGAGAAATACATGAGACAACACATTCAACTAAGAATATAGCTTGAATCACGTTTTTTACATGTTTTGTCATATGAGCGCTTGCTCTGTCTTAAATGGAAACTCTGGAAACTAAACTGACTAATTTTCTTAACGCCGAGACAAAATGATACTTGAAGATTCTGCTAAATTATTTTCTGGTGTAAGTACACCTAACAAACCCATTCACTGCGATTTACTTGAAGAAGTAAAGGCCCAAAATGTGGAATTAGGTGCAATTGAAACTACCTTCTGAATCCCCCTGACAATTTATGGAGTCCTCTTCGCAAAACAGTATACAAAGAACTGGTTTCTTCAAACATACAAATTATGTCATGAGCTACACTGCTGGCCACCGTGAATGCAACACCAAGAAAGACAAGAGATAGCACAAAAAATTTATTTTGTAAACATGTTGACCAAGTATCAAATGATTAAATTTATAGACTTCTGTGAAGTGTGGTTCCTGCCAAAATCAGTAGCCAGAGTAACCGCCATTGTTGGAGATCACTGCTGCCACACGCCTCGGCATTGATTCAAAGATACTTTGGATGTGTTCTTAGGGTAAAGCAGACCAAGCAGCTTCCACACGTTGCCAAAGTTGATCTGGTGTGGCAACTGGGGGTTCATCTGGGTCAATCGTTGAGCAACCATGGACCACATGTTTTCTATCGGCGAAAGATCCGGAGAGAGCTGGCCAGGGAAGTAATTTAATCTGGTGATTGATGAAGAACCTTTGGACAATGCGCGTCACGTGTGGTCGCGCATTATCCTGTTGAAATATTGCTGTGGCCAAGCCCTGAAGGTAAGGAAGGACAACTGGCTCCCACACCTCGGAGATGTAGCCCTGGCTGTTTAAAGTACCGGCAATGCATACTAGAGGAGTGCGAGGGTGATATCCAATACCGCCCCATACCATAATACCGGGTGCATAACGCAGCTGTTCAGCATCCTCTCTCCACGGTGTCTCCAGCCTCGAATCCGACCATCATGGTGTTGCAGACAGATGCGTGACTCGTCAGTAAAGACAACTTCATTTCATTCTGCCGCCCACATCCTTCTTCCATCGCACCATTGGCGGCGAAGTCTATGGTTCTGCGTCAAGGGTAGACCAAGCAATGGACGTCTTGCGGACAGACCACTCTGCTGTAAACGGTGTCGAATGGTTCGCGCAGACATTGAATGATGCTTTACAGACTCAATGTGCTGTGCTATGGTTCGTGAGGTGACTGAGCGATCCGTCATTGCCATGCGCACAATTTGCCTGTCCTCACATGAAGTGGTGTACTGAGGTGGATGCGATCGACCACGTCAGTCCGTCGTACCCTCCTGCATCCAACGGTCACATATCCGCATTACAGTTGTTTGGTTTCGTCCAACACAACTACCGATTTCCCTGAAAGATAATCCACAATCTCGGTAGGCCACTATCCTTCCTCTGTCGAACTCGGATAATTGATCAAAAGCTGATCGCTGTTTTCTACGAGACATAATAGATAGTTTTTGATAAAACCACAAGAAAAACACAATTGCCGAACTTGAAATCGTCCAAATCTCCAAGCATTAAATAGCGCTTTGAGGTGGCGCCACAGGCGTCCGTAATGTGTGTCTGCGCTGAAATTCTAATCATTTGCATATCTCACCTCCGCTAATGCATATTGTAAATTTCATGTTATTTGCGTGCTACCTTCAGGGTGTTGCATTTACGGCGGCCAGCAGTGTACATTTACGGACATGATACCTGTTCAACTTTTCATGCACGGATAAACGCGGAGTGTGCTATTGAAGCAATACTCTAGTTCCGACTAAAATAGTCTTACAATTAATTCACTAATAGCTGAATGAATTATTTTAACTGTAGTAGGATTGCAAAATCAGACCAAAAGTTTGGCCCTCCTCGTTGGATAATTCCCATATTTTACCACTTCTCTTGATTGTACGATGCAGCTTTATATTCACAGTCTAATTAATTTCGCCCGTTAGGGACACAAAACTTAAACAGAAACCGTATACTATTTTGATATGTTGGCGATCCCTGAACATATAGTGAAGATCATTAAAAAAAATTCTTGTAAATACTGAAAAAAATGGTACTTAAACGTGTGAATACCGGTATTACAAAATTGTACAAATGGCTCAAAATACCATGGTATTCGGTATCCCGGTGTAAACCGGTATTGCAATCCCTAAACGCTAGGAGTATAGGTAGTTAGGTATTTCTAGAGTAACTATATGAGCTATTTTTATTAACATATGTTATAGCGCTAAAGAGTCATCAATTGGCAGCATTTCAAAATATTTTTTCTAACGTGAACCTTTGCTGCAGAACTTATAAAAATACAAACTTAAAAATTTATTCGAATCCTTTCACTCCAATCAGATCTACCCGATTCTAAGTGTCAGCAGAAGTACCTTCTTGTTGACACATTCTTGGAATGGTGTTTCAAAAAGACAAACTTTGTCTACATAATTTTAGGTGTATTCAATTCTTATTTTTAATGCAACAAAATGCCCGTTTAATCACCGTATTTGTCCTTTTTGAATATAATTCGGAATTCATTGACGTTTTACCCAAGACACTTCTTTAGCTGATGCAAATGAACCTTGGATTATTTTTGAATAAAAACATGCTTTTCATTTGGTATAAATTTAAAATTTCTTTAATTAGAGAACTAAAAAGTTCTGTCATTATTGCCTTGATTACAATTATCCAGTTAAGCTAATTTTTAAATATATTTCAATATTGTTTTAGCCTTTATTTTTAATTTACATTATGCTTTGTTTAGTTACAAAAAAAAACTATTTTAGCGAGTTTGTTCTTTAATTCATTGCATCAACACGCCATATCGCACCACGAGATTATTGAAAAGGACATAGAGTCTTAAAAAATTTCTTGGTTAGCACAAATATAGGTTAGTTTTTTTTTAGTTTTTCTTGTTAATCCTTTTGGAAATGTTCTGTTTATTATTTCTCTTGTGGAAAAACCTTTTTTCAATATTCATCATTCTTTTAAATTTTAGTGTGTTTTGTGTTCATTCTACATTTAGATATAGGCCTAATTCTCAATAGGGTATATATATATATATATATATATATATAAAGAGAGAGAGAGAGAGATTTGTGAAAGTCGGACTTCTTTTCTTCAAGATAAATTCATGCCTTATTCGGGATTCGAACCCGCGCCACAAGCTGAGTGTCATAACCACCATACTAGATGGGGCATCTTTTTATTGGTTTTAAAACTTGAGCGATTCAAATTCACCATATATATGGGTATAAGTAATACTAAATGTCAAATGCTACTTTCATAAAATTAAAAAATACAATTTTCTAATCTTTTTTTAATTATTGAAATTGAAAGTTCATGTCGAGCACTTTCTAACTTATTCTTGCTTCTTCTGTGAATGCTTCTCGGGGCAAACTAGTTAACTTTAGCTTTTGAATTTTTAAAAATCTAATCATCTAAGTGCGTGTTTGTTTAAAGTATCTTTTTTATTAAAATCCAAAATATAAACTTTTTCACCATCACATGCAACTCTCAGTATATAATATTTTTATCTCACTTTCTCTAATAATTTTTTTGTTTTGATGAATAAACTTCTTATCAAATAGTCTAGACACGTTTGGGAAAAATCAATGCTAACAATTTTTAAAAATAATATAGCTGAAAATCTTGTCTAACGATGGCAAAATTTTTTTCTTTAAACAGAAAATTGAAAAAAGCGATTACTTGCAGCTTTTTTAAATATTTGTACAAATATAATTTGAAATGCATTGTTTAAAAAAATATTCCCAATTTATATCGCTGAAAAATGCACATTTTTTTCTACCGTCTATAACACCACAAAGCTTCGCAAACATGCAATAAATTGGATATGCAATGAGATTTTGTTTTTATATTTAAAAAAAAAAATTGTGAGAGTATTCTCCAAATTTGCACTCCTTTAAAATTTAGAAATATTTCTGAAATATTCAGAAAAGATATTTCTCTGTTTACTCCAATTTCAATAGTATAATATTTAGTTGATAAAATTTAATATAGTGCTTTTTGCTTGGAGTTTTTATGCATAAAATATTCATTTTAAAACTCTCCTATTCAAATTTATAAATCAGTATTTCATTATTAATAATGCATGAATAGAAAAAATTATGATTTTTCAAGAAATACTGTTAATGAGATGATTTCAATTTTAAATAGACCCAGAAATATTTGGAATCTACATTTATGTGTTCAAATAATATTTGATATTTGACAATTTAATTTTGTATAAACTTTATATTATAGAAGGTTCTCCAAATGTAACGGATGTTGCTACATTTAAACATTATAAGGGAAATTTGAAAATGACAAATACTGAGGAAAACAAAATTGTAAAAATACTCAAAAGATGCAATTAAAATGAGCGCATATATATATATATATATATTTCTCTTTTACCGGTAGATTCATCTTAAATTATTACAGGAACTGGTGCTCCTCAATTGTTGTTTAGGTTAGTATAATCCTTCAAATTAAAATACAATATGTGTATTTAATAAATATATTTTTTTTTATTATGCGATAATGGAAGCATACACTAAACATTTTATCACCCTTACATCCAATGAAATTTGAGTATTTATTCAAAAATAGGAATCAATAATTTTTTTTTATAAAAATAATTATGTAAAATACCACTTGGTATTTAGTGTTTGAATTTCCGGTTAATATTTTGTATTGGGTCCCTCTACTAATCATTAAAGGGATTTAATTGTTTTAATTGTTTGATTTAAGAACTACTTTTTGTACAGGTACCGTGACTTATGTAAATGTAAGCTTCTATTTAAAGATAAGTTAATCGAGTTCGAGAAGGAAGATAACCAACAGATGATGTTAATTACATCGGGGAATTTTAGCTTGAATTATCAATGTATCTAGGCATACAACTTGGAAACTTATTACTTTTTTTCTAATGGGGCTGTGGATTGTAATATGACCTTTGCAAACCCAGTACATTCCCCAGGAGCTGGTATCACTTTTTAGCGCGGCACCATATAAGTAAGCTATACCAATTACCGGAGGTAATTTTGACGCCTAGTTTCCTCCCCAGAGGGAGGCACTTGAGCTGTGACGTTGCGTAATTCTACTTAGAAATTTAATTTTCCTGAGAGCATTCACGCCAAATGGACACCCAAGGGGTTTTTACATGCCGTATACTCATACCACATGGACGCTGACAATTTGCTGCATCATGAAAATCCAATACTTGGGTCGGGGTCGAACCCGCAACCTTGGTCGCAGAAAACCAACTACAAATTAACCACGCTACCCAGCCAGCTCTATATTATTAATCATATTCTTATGGTCTCTTTCGCTGAATCTTTGAGTTGTCCACTGATTAGTTCGCATGCACGTTCTAGGCAAATGAACCAAATATAAATTTATTGACAGAATAGTCATCAGGTACTCTTGATTCTATCTTTACTAATTTTGACTCGTACCAGAGCAGCGATCACACATTCACAGTGTCGTAACGTACAGCCCCACATCGCAGAAGGGGCCTAATGCCTGACTGACGCCATGTACTGCTTGGGGCCCAAAACCTGACTTTGCATGGTGACCCTAATCTCCGTTATGCCACTGTACATTCTTTACAATCTAATATAAAATTCTAGCTCTGAAATTATTAAAAACAAATACACTTCAATTGGTGACGATCAAAATCCATTAAATCTATTTAAATAAGATAAGATATGCGATTTGTAACTGTTGCAAACTGCTCATAAACAAGAGAAGATATAACAGATAATTCTTATTCACTACAAAAATGTGGCATTTTTTTACTTTCATCACAAAAAAATAAAGTGATTTTTTTTCAGAAATTATTCTTCAAAGTCTTAAAAATATGTAATTTATTCAAATTCAAACTTTTACCTGCAACAAAAAAGGATACTCATTTGTTCCTTTAAAGCAGAAGTTAAAATTTAGTTTTTACATGTTATGTTTAGCATTTTTTATTTTCATTTTATTTTTTTTAAATGTGTATTTTGATAACTGCATAATATAAAAAAAATTGTACACAATAACAATCCCCACTGCAAATACTAGAAATATTATATTTCTAGTTGTATCAGCTGTGTTAATTATTGTACAAGGAGACATGAGCACATAGAGACAATTGTTATTCTTGTAAAAATAATATGCTCAATAATTTTATTTCATAAAGATTAAAATTTCAAAATAATTTTATATTTTTATTCATATTTTTTATAGTATGATATATAATATTAAATTTTATGATTCGTAAAATAAATTTAATAATTTTTAATAAGTTTTCTATTTTTAATTTTTGTTGATCCATCAATAAATATACACAAGCTATACTGAATAAAAATATTTCTCAGGCACATCTAATCCACGCACGTACATGTGGTAGAATAAAAATAACACCAAATGTTCCAAAATGTATAAGAATTAGTAATTGTTCATATATGTCAAATTAATAAACGCCTTTACTTTAAAAACTATTTCAGAGTCTCCAGTCAAACAGTGTAGAAATAATGAACGAAGAGTATGTTCCTTTATTCTTTCATGAAGAACAAAGATTTTTGTCTTTAATTATGTGTAAGTTTTGTGATAAAAGAAAGCTTCTCTTCTACCTGTATAACAATTACGTAAGTTTCAAGTAAATGCAAATTAAGTATTCCGAAAAATTAGTGAATCCGGCTGAGATTTTTGTTCTGTACTTATGATATATATTAAATGGAAGATTATAATCACAGTACAACAATTTCTTTTTACTCTTAATAATTAATAGAATACATTTTTCTCGACCTTATATCGAATTAACAGCAAATTCTTGATGTCATATAAAGATACAGCATCTCTGGTTGTTGTAAGATTTGTTTTTACAATGGGATATGAAAGAATACATATATACAGTACAAAGTCAATCTAACTACTGTTTCTCATGTAAGAATATATTTTAATAGTGTACTAAATTCCATGTTTCGAAAAAGCAATTTTCTACAAATATACAGTACATTTTCCTTTCAAATAAAATAATAATAATAATAATAATAATGTATATATATATGAATTCATTAGCTGTCCTTTTTAATAACTTTTAATTCTTTACTTCAGGACAAATGCGTTAATTTTAATCGTAATCAAATAAATAGTAATATTGCATTAGAAACTCACTCCCACACGTTTATGACCAATCGTGGCGGCTGTTTGAAAGGGGTCACGTGACCTTCAATGCCAGTATATAAAGCGAGAGTTCTTTGTACTCATTCTCTTTGTCTGTTTGACTGTTTGAATTCCCCGGATAATCGTAGCTGTTTGCTCTGCTTTATGTGTGTGTGTGCGTCCAATTCAATGTAGATTGTTTAAAATATTCTGCTACATCAAATAATAAAAATTAAAGGGTACTAAGTCTCCTCAAGTATGCAACGATGATTCTAACATAATATTTAATAATCAAGAAAAATGTACTCGGCGTAGGGCGTAAGTGTGTGTGATTAATTAATCCCCACTCGAATTAAGGTATTTTGCGTGATGGAATCAATTTATTGTTTGTAGTCTTTGAAAGATGCCTTGGCTTAGTAATCAAACCCCATTTATTTAGCTACGTAGGGAAAAAAGGCTCACAAACATGAAACAAATAGCAACACACAAAACAGGGCACTAACAACCGTGGTTTAAATGACGTTCACAAAAGCATCCTTTTTAGTTTCTTCTGTTTTCAGTGATGGTCATCTGGTAGCTATTAAAATAATATGATTTTAGGGAAATGGTTTTCTGATAGGTTCGCTTATGCTAATGATGCATGATTGCCTCATCCTGATTTAAAAACGCTGAAGTTTCACTTTTGAGGACATATGGTTATATTTCTTGATAGGCGGATAAACTAGAAATCAATTATCGCGCGAGATCTTGGAGGGCTTAAGGCCATTAAGAATTCAAATACTTTAAGAGAAATTTACTTGACATGTTACATGTTTGTTATGAAATTGTCTTAATTATGAAGAAATTAGATCTTGCAGGGAAAAGTAGGGGTTATTTACCCCATTAAAAGTGTAGTGAATAATAATACACTTGTAAATCATAAAATTTGTTTATTAAAAATATTTGAGTTTTTCCATGCTTTTAGTGAAGATAATTTCTTACTGAAGAACAACACTTGAAAAATAAATGTAGCTTTATATATAAATGATTTTTTCAAAATTTTAATTTTGTTTTTAAAGAACAATGTGGCTTTATCAAATAATCTATGCGCACAATATAATATTCGAAAAAATTCACATTCATTTTGGAAATAATATATCCTTGTTAAATGATTGGGAAAAGAATTTTTATCAAATTAGGGCAAACAATTTACGCACACAGAAATACACACGCAGGCAGGCAGACCTATATCTCGTAAGTAGAGTAAGAATATTTACTGATGAATTAAATATTACTAATATTTCGATGACTTTTCCAAACAAAGTAATAAATAATTTCTTTACAGATATAAATATGCACTTTTTAAATTATAAACGAAAGAATGGCTTAATATTAATAACAATTTTATTTTATTTTGCACTTAATGTACAAAAAAAAAAAATAGCAGCGAATACCATTGACCCATAAAATAACATGTATATGTTGACAAAAACATTGAATAGAATAAATATAGAAAAAAATTTGTTTGTATACCAAAGACGTAAAAATCTGTTAAGGAATCAGGACATCACATACATTCAAAAATCGATTTTTCAATTTTAGTATTAAATATAGCGCATATTTTTCTGAATCTGAAAACGTATAACACTTATATGTTCGATGATATAAGAACCTTATATAAAATTTGAAAATTTTAATAGGCAAAAATATAATTAAAAGTTTATAAATGTATAGTTTTTTTTACTTTTTCTCCAAAGCATAATTATTTGCTTTTAGGTAGGTACACTTTAAAAAAAAAACTATTGCACTATATGGTTCTAAATTTCTTATCTATACAAGATACCTGTGCATACAGTAAACCTATTTTTTAAGTCGAAGTAGTACATAGTTTTTTTCTTTTAAAAAATAGTTTTATGTATAAAAAAGATGAAAAAAATAAAATTTTTCAAAATAACAAAGTTTTATAATTATTTTAAAGAAACTATTTAATATTTTACTAAAAAAATAGGATCACTATATTTTGTGTATTGTTTTATATAAATGTCCAAAAAACATTTTACATATTTAAGATATACTTTTTAAAAAAATGATACCTAAATATAACGACGTGTTATGAGGCCTCAAAAAATATGTCCGACTTAAGCTAAACAGAAAAAAAAAGTTTCTGAACTAAAAAGTTATTTTTTTGTATTTTTACAGAATGATTAAAATATCTTTATTAAGATCATAAAAAAATCTAAGCTGCGTTGGAAATTTTTAAAGATGTATGTCCCAAAAACAAAGAGTCTTATTTTTGGCATTTTAATCTTTCGAGCATGTCTTTTTACCTTAAACTAAAATATTTAAAAATAGCACCCTCATTTCTCTTTCTTATAATGATCTGATATATTTCAAATCAGGTGAAAAATCATTAATATCATACTCATATATGATATCCAAATGTCCACTTCTCATAATAGTTCCTTTTTCTATTTTTAAAGATTGAACACAGTTCAATATTTACTACATCTACTTTCATAAGATAAGAGACAAAACGAGTTTCATCTTCTAATCTGAGACATTAGAGTATCCTAATACTCCAAGATGAACTCCTACGACAGCGTAACATTATCGGGAACTGCTAGGTGTTCCTTCATTCTCTGGAAGGAAAGACAGCTTGAGTCCTTATCATCTAATGACGTCGAAACAGGAGCCCATTTTTTTCTCTCTCTCTCTCTTTTTTTGTCTCGAGGCTACGGTTCTAAACAATGGACTACATCTACGAGGAAATACATGCTGCAACTGTCCCCACTTTTATCTGTAGGTGGACGAGATTTCGTCCTGGGCTACTGATACCCATTAAGTCGATTAATGTCACATAAGGACAAAAGGGTATTAAGAATATTACTTCTCTATTTCCAATTAGCAATGAGTTAATGGTGGCCGGATTGGAGTTTTTTCACTGTGTTAATTTTTTTTTTCATTTTCTTCCTGGATCAAACATAATTAGATTGAGCACATATAGTTCAATGTGTGTTTTTTGAGAATTTTTTGGTTTGTAGCTAGAATTTTTTTTCCATCAATAGTTTGTTTTTGTTGAAGATAGTGCTTTAAAGATGAGATTCATTGTATTGTTTTGTCTAAGAATCTGTGGGTTGCTTGTGAGATAAACTAATTTATAAGTATACTTTCGTATAAATTATAGTGCCGAAAATAATTAAGCTAATTATTTTTTTAAACATCCAAGTGAATTCATGATGGTGAATTCATGCTGTGTCAACGATAATGATTTTAAATAAAATTCTTCAGGGAATAATTTATTGCAAATCAGAATTTTGGCACTTTTTAAATTTTGAATGCATATTAACATTTGATGTAAGATTAAGTAATGGAGAACCCCCCAAAAAATTATGCCTTGTTTAATTTTGATGTTGATTATTTTGCATAGCAGTCATATTTAGGGCCGTGGGTAGCCTAGTGGTTAGAGCATCGGACTCCAGACCCGAGGGCCTGGGTTCGATGCCCGGTGCCATTAAATACCACCCAGTATAGACGGAGTACGTGCTCGTTAAATCAGTGGGTCCGAAAGTCTTGTGGGCGGTCGCAGCAGAAACCACAAGTGCAGGGGGCTGGAGAATATTTCCCTCCCCTTCAGCTCCATGCCAAAATTGTGGAGGGGGGATAGGTGGTGTCGCCATCTATCGTTAAGAAGTCCAACCTGTCTTACAGGCAATGGCAACTTTCATTCCTTCCCTGCGGGAAGGACACGGCAACAACAACAGCAGTCATATATAATCAACGTAATCCCCGAAGTAATAAAAAAAAATCTTTAAACTGTCAAAAAGTTTGTAATAATCGCTCGGTCCAACACTAGACTGGTTTTTTTGTTAGTACGGATGTAAGATGCAATGTCATATATTGGAACAACTGTTAAGTTGGAAAAACAATTTGCGTTATTAAATCATGTAAGGCTAAATTGAAAATAAATAATATTCATCATATATGTACTAATTTTTATTTATTTTATATGAATCAAATTTACTTAAATTTTTTATCATACGATAGATTTTCTTTGATGAATCGAATTTTGTTCTCATTTTTAAGATTTGCTTTTTGAGGTATCATTTTTTATACTAAAATTTTCGCTATCACAAATAAATTACCGTCACGCACGTTAAATATAATAAAATTCAGAGCTCTCCCGTGGATGATGCAGAAGATCGGAAAACGGGGAGCCAACTCAGTTGTAAGCCATGTCCCTTGACGAAGGCTAAAAAGTACGAGGAGCGTAAGCAATAATTATCGTGTTTTTTTCAGAATGATTGTAATAAACAATCAATATTACTCTTTAATGCAAAATTAGTATACCATAAAACACACTGTTAATTTATGCATTCTAGAACTTTTTAAAAATAGAGGTATAAATATACCAGTCATTTTAAACATATAACCGTCCTTACATAAATTAACCCTCCGCTATGCGCTATTCAAAAAGTTCCATCCATAGGCGCGTAGTATCTCTCAGATGCAACACCTCACACTAACGTTTGAAGATGGTTTAGTCCCAGAATCTCATCGTTCATCTGTTCCCAGAAAGATAAATAAAATAATTAATTTTTCTGAAAATCTCTATTCCTAATTATTTTTCTATAATTAGGAGAGATTTTTTTTGTTTAAGTAATAACCTTTGAACATTTAAAAGAAAATCAAACATGGCAAATAAATTTCTAAAACAATGGTTTATAAGGAAAATTACTTTGTTAGAGACTAGTTACTTATCATGGTATATTTGAATTTAAAACTTTTTTTTATAAAAATGGAAAGAAAATGCTGACCGAAGAGAGAAAAAATAAGGTACTTCAAATATGTATCTTAGATAATTTTTGTTCCTCTCAATTCTAGGAAATAGAGAACAATTTAAAGGTTTCTGATTAGTTTGCGAATTTTTGAGTAAAAACAATACAATAGCATGGCATTCGAAAATTCGAAGAATTCTAACAACTAAATGCATGCAAAAAATACGTTTTGTTCCTTTTTTTATTTAAAAGGAATGCTTTATGTGTTTTAAAATCCACAGTTTTAAAAAAATACTTACGTTAACTAAGCAAGCATTTACATAAAATAATCATTACAAAGCATTTTTTCCGTGTATCTCATTCGCACTAATTAGTATAGTTAGGTTTTACTTTTTTAAAAAAAAGTTAAATACTGAAATTCTAGATTAACAAAAGGGATGACACGCATATAGCAGCAACATTAAATAAAATAATTCTAATTTTTATGGTGTGTTTTTTTCCACGTGTGTTTCTTCATTATGGTCCGATCTTTGAAACAAGATTGAAATCAAAAACGTTTTTTGTTGCTGAATTTTATCACAGTGCAAATGACAATTATTTGTTTAAGGAATCTGAAACATACAAAGGATCTGATTTCCATTTAAATTACTCATTAATTTATTCATCCTATTTCTTGTTCCGAATTCCCAGGGAAAAAATACCGAGATTTCTAAAAGTTATCAGACTAACAATACATTACTTTAATTATAAATATACGAAAATTAACAACATGAGTTCGAAGAATACATATTACAGTCATGAAACTAATTAAAGTTACAAAAAAGAAAACTTTTACGTGATATTAACACTATGTATACGCAAATTTCGCAAACTGCTACATGTTCGTTTCAAAAGACATATTTAAGGGGTTTTTTCTGCTTTGTGTATAAATTAAGTCAGTCTTCGAAATATGTAATATGAAATACTATGATCGATAACTTTTTAATGACGGCTCCGGTGGCTTTGAGGTAGCTTGTCCGCTTCGTAAGCCCAAGGTTGTGGATTCGACCTCGGCAAGAGTCTATAGATTTCTAGATGCGAAAATTGTAGACACGTATGCCATATGATTATGTGGTATGTAAAAGATCCCTTGGAGTATTAATTTGACTCTGGTACTCTCGGAAATATTTAGCATCCGACGTGAGCTTGAATTAAAAATTTATTCATACTTTCAAATTTGATATCGAGGGCACCACGCTAGATGGCGCCACCATGAAATGGATCTCGCATTCGGAGACTTGCCGTATCTGTAACGGCTAAGTTGCTGAAATGCAGTAAATCAGGGACAAATAATATTTATTTAAAATTTGTTCGTGATTGTAACACATTTAGAGGAAATTGAGCACATTCAAAGTAATATATTCGACCTTGATAGTCCCTTTTATAACTACTTATTAATTTTATCATCTATTGAAATTATCATCTAGTAAGAATATGCTTTTTTACAAGTAAATTAAAAAACTGGACAACCTTAAGTTCCTTCTTTATTATTCGCATAAGAATAAAAAATATTTTAGGGTTTAGTGCATTTAATATTTTTTATTAAAATTACTATAGAAAAAAATTAATTATCACATATTACCTTAGCAACCGAATGCAGTGCACGCCAAAATTTTGAGAAGAACTATAATTTTAAAATAAAACTTTAACCCCTAGGGAGGTATCTCGGAGTACTCCGCACATAGAATCTTTAATTCTGGGAACGCCTTATTGTTAATAATGACCATATCAGTATCCTCCGATATGACAGTGTTCATGGGCATTAAATTATTTTTGTCATATATGCAGGGGTGTATTTTATTTATACTAGTGGCTTTTTTTGTTGTCTAGGGGTGAGTCACTATATCGAGGATCTTGATATATTCAAAGAAATAAGCTAATTAGAATAAAATTACTGTTTAATGAAACATTAGATTATTTCCAATTAAATACTGATTAACAAACTTTATGAGTTATTTCACGGAGCATACTCTCAATTGTCGCTATCGACCACCACTTTAACCGAAAACGTGACCTCTCACCTGTAAACCGGAGTTTGTCCCTCTCACGTCTCTCTCGTTCCCAGTCGCTCTCGTTTCTCCCTCAAAACACGCCATTCCGGGCGGGTTGCATATATTTGATGGTAGCGCCATCTATTGGTGAGGTTGTAACCTCACTGATTGGAGTATATTTATATTCCCTAATACTTTAAATCCTATATATATATCCCTCTTTTTTTGTGACCAATCGAATTTTCCAATCTTAAGATACTTAGGGTGACTTAGTTTCTCGAAAGACCACATTTGTTCCAAAATATTTCCTATGAACAGGCAACGTTTTTCGCCTGTGTACGACTTAGAGGTTTTGAATGTTGTGTGTACCACTCATTACGGTTTATAAATGTAAATGAACGGAATATAAGAAATATATGGAGCATCTGCGAACTCTGTTGGTTGAAGTTGAAACTTCGAAAAAGAAACTGATCAACAGCTTGAAAAGAATCTAATGAAACAATTGATAGTAATCATGGTAGCGAAAATAAATTTGAGAAAAGCGATGAGCATAAAACGTTTGAGTCAAAAGGAATATTTTTAAAATGCTACTTAAAGACGTCGATCAAAAAATATATGAAATCCTAAGAGTACCACAAGAATCACAGGGTAGGTCAAAAAGACACAGGCAAGAAAAAATTAAATATACTATTTTTCGATCATCCAACGACAATAAAACTACAATAACGTGTAAAAAATGTGACAGTTTTGCTTGCAAATATCAGTCTTGTAATTTCAGCGAAAAGTGTCCGTTATTTGTGTGTTTTACTTATTAAAGTCCCCCTTATTTAAAAATTTTAGTTCAGTTTGATTGGAATTTTTCTCAAATGATCAAAGAAAAATAGAAAAATCCTTAAGAACAAGTATATTTTCTCTTGGTTAAATTATTCACTACAATTGCGATTTTTATCGAGTGTAATAAAAATAATTAATAAAAAAAAGAACTGCGTCACCCCGCGTAACCACTAACGTTAGTGTCAAGTACGCGACTTCTCCCGGGTTAAACACTCCATTTATTCCAACATCACATTAGTAGGATGAAAGTAAATGGAGCCTTACAGCTATGGTGCAAAAGAATTACGCTCAAAATTTTATACCAAACCATAAAAATTAAGAATGGTACAAAAAAGGCCCTATCAAAATTTAAGCTCAAAATAGTGTTTTTGTGCAGGTCTTACAAAATTATGTTAACAGTTAATAGATTTAAAAAAAGAAATAGATTTGCATATTGGCTCCTAGATAAAATGGCAAAGTCGAAAGAATTCTCACATGAGGAGGTAGCAAAAATTGTAAGATATGGGACTTGCTAAAATTGCAGCTGAATTACAAATATCCAGAATCGTAATTTATCTAGTTTTTAGCTATTGCTGACAGTTTAAAACAAAAAACCGGTTGGAAATAATTTAAGTTTGTACCCGATGATTCGTACATCAGAAACTTGGCTGCAACTGAAAATTATTCATTATTTGAAATAAAATTTAAAAATAAAAAACGTTTGGGGTGTCAAGTGCCGAAGAAAAAAAACTATTTATCTATTTATTGAGAAATTTTAGAAAAGAAGGGGCCTATAAAACCTTAAGATTGTAATAGGGGACTATTCCTACTTCCCTCTCATCCCCCTTGTCTACCCTCAGACCCGGCTAGATGTGTGGGGAGAACTAATTGATCAGTCGACATGATTCACTAAAATTATTTTATTGTCACTCTTATCAACACAAGCACAATAATAATCCAACTAAGATAATTTAGATCAATGATTAGAGCTCGAAGATGAGACCAGTTAGCCTGGAGATAATATTTAAGGACACTCAACTAATTTCTACGACAACTTATACTAGCTCGTTATTAACTCAGCCACGCACTAACAATTTACTTTCTAACTTCTATTTAAATAATACGAACAATACCTGTACTCTTGTCAGTCAGAAGTCTTATGAATGAGGCCTTGAATACTTGATCAGCTCACATCCGAGTGATCCTCACTTTGGATATCTTCAATTCTCACAATAATAATCTTAGATTCTCACTTCAATAACTCACGATCCTCCCTTCACGAACTCTCAAAACTCGCGATTACAGAATTTATATAATAAAAATTTGCATAATCACGTTTTCTTACCTTCGGTGAAAGTTGGTTGAAAGAAATGTTTCCCTCAAAGTGTCCCCAAGGAATTAGTGAGAGCCGCGTATAGATCCGTCACAAGATGGTTCGATTACGGTGAAGATGTTTAATGCGAATGAGCAAAATAACACATTATTTGGTGACAAGTATTTTTTTTTATTGCTGAATGTCGTATTCAGCAATAAAAAAACATAGAATAGATTCGGCTGCAATGGATTTGTGTACTACTGGCATGACCTCGGAAGAGAACCAAGTAGTTTATTTAGGAGGATAATATGCTGTTGTTTGTTCTTTCATTTCTTGGGGTCAGACGCTCCATATGTCAATAATGATCCTTAAAATTCTGAACACTATCACGATTGATAATTATTTGTTTCTTGATGATTAAATTTTAAGCGGGTATCATTAGAATCTTTTAGAATGACAGTGAGGGCCGTGGGTAGCCTAGTGGTTAGAGCATCGGACTCCAGACCGGAGGGGCAGGGTTCGATGCCCGATGCCACCAAATACCACCGAGTACACGCAGAGTACTTGCTCGTTAAATCAGCGGGTCCAAATGTCTTGTGGGTGGTCGCAGCAGAAACCGCGAGTGTAGGGGCTGGAGAATATTTCCCACCCCTCCAGTTCTATGCCTAAATTGTAGAGTTGGAGATAGAAGGTGTCGCCATCTATCGTTAAGAAGTCCAACCTGTCTCACAGGCTCTGAAAACTTTCATTCCTTCCCTTCGGGAAGGACACGACAACAACAACAGCAACAACAGGACAGTGCACAGATCCATTCTTCCGATTCAACATCATAGTGACATAGGCCGAAGAGGGTTTGAACTGGCCATCATTTAGTCCTGTGCTCATACCCTTAGAAAACACATGATGTATTTTCATGCGTGCAATTTATCATAATAGTTAACAGAATTTTTCAGATAAAAACTTGAAATCCACCTTTGAGTTTACTTGGCTAGAAATTCAGTCGAAAACAGACTCAAATCTGATTTTATTGATAGAGCACAAAGTATATCAACTCATGTGACATTCTTAAGAAATAATAAATTACCAAACTTGAATTTTTTCCCCTTCTTTAGCACTAACTACTGTAGTTAAAATGTTGACATTCTTATTTTTGTTCATATGTTAAAATTTTTAATTATGTTAAATATTATTTTTAAATCTACAATTTATAGCTCATGTAATTAATTAAGATTTATTTTGAAAATCCCTATTGTTCTTAAACTTTTGAAATGTAAGAATAATTTCAGCGAACAATATGGTTATATGATATTTTGAATTTTTTGTTTAAAAAGATGTCCATATGCTCAAACCTCCCTTTTTGTGTCTGAACTTTTAACTAAAGATTCCAAACAGTCTTGAAAACTCCTCAAATAATTTAAATGCTAAATAAATTTTACTCTTCATATTTTTATATTTATATAGTTATTTAAAAAAAGATTATATACAGAGTACTCCATGGATTTCATTATAAGGCACTGCATTTGTACTGCCAACTCCCTCGCAAGAATTTTCTAATTAGAAATATTATGTAAGCTTGAAAAACTACCAATTAGATTCACAAAATAAAGAATACATTGTCGTTTAATGTAGAATCCATTTGGAATATGACAGATCACTATCTAGCCACTTAAAGAACCGTTATCATGGGAAATGATAAAACTCTAATCTTAAAAGCATTGTTTCCATTACAATATATTTTCAACATTTTTAAAACAGATTCACATGCACATTAGTCGAAGGGATTTTAAAATAAATGGGGAATTTAATGTATCATTACTTTTGTTATGAAAACGTTAGGGCTAGACATATTGATTCAACGTAATTTCTCGTTTTTAAATATAATTCTTTAATTAATTTTATATATTAATGAAGTTCTAAGCAGAATAATATGCATTATTTTATAATCATTAACTAACATCTGTCTTCTCTAGTAAAACATACAAATTAACTTAAACAAGATATCAATCATTGGCATGACCAAGTAATTTTAGCGCGTTTTTCACATGTTGTATTTTACAATAATGCAGCTAATGAACTTTTTACTAACATAAAATAGTGTACTATACCTTAAAAAAAATTAATTTTTTTAAAAATTATTAAATTTAAATATGATTCGGCTCTTTTAGGGCACAAATGCGACCCAATGCCGAAAACCCGAGCTCAATTGGTTGCTTATTGGCTGAGAAAAAGGTACGACAAAATATGGAACGAAGACGAAGGCGAGGACGAAATTTGCGTCCTAATAGCGCTTTTTTTTTACACTACGTGAAAAACGCGCTAAAAATAGAAAAGATTTTATTTTCAAAGATGCACTACTATAAATACATAATATATAATTATTAAGGAGGGATATATTTATAGTGTGTGTATCTTGCGGAATCTTGATATTGAACATTTTGACGTACTTTTTCAATTCCTCATATAAACCAGTAAATTCTTCTCCTTTTTATATGAGTTCCTTACATTTCGTGCAGCAAAGTACAAAGATTAATATAAAAGAAAAAAGTTTGCTATAGAAGTATTATATTTTTTAAAATAGCATAAAGTATTAATACAAAAATAACAAAAACTACATAGTTTTCTTTCTGTTACCCACAAGATAACTTTTGGAAGACTAAAGGTAAATCGTATATTTTTAGATAAAAATTTAGATAAAATTAAAGCTTAAGAATGCCTGCATTCTGTATATCTCCAATTTTAAATTTAAATCATGTTTTATTACTTTTTAAAAATTAAAAGAAATTGAAAAATATTTAAATCAATATTTTTTAGCATTCACCATATTGCAAAATAACTTCTACTAATCCCATTCGAAAAATTGAGGCATACAGAATGCAGATCTGTATTTGAAGACAAGTACATTATCGTAGCTCTGCAGCTGATACTTTTTTTTAAAAATCTTGAGGGAAAATGGGAAATTTTGACATGAGAAAATCAAGTTTAAAGATTAAATTTTCATTTTTTGCATTAAAATAAATCTTTTTACACTTAAAATTTATCCATTTCATATATTGAGGCATCTTTTTCCATAAAGTGTTCATGCATATTTTTTTTTCTCATTCTCAGTGTCTTAGGAGCCTTTTTTGTGAGAGATATAATCTCCGCTCCCGTCATTCCTGCCTGAAAATCAGAAATAACAGAAAATACTTTATTTTAAAACCCGGAGTTTTCATAATATCTAGGCGGATTAGCCAGTTCATCATCAACTATCAATGTTGCTTCATTTTAGACTAATGTCAATTGTTGTTTTGTAAGATGCATATATTTTTGGTCAGTAATTCTAAGCTGTAAAATGGAGTTTTCAACAGCATCACGTGATCGGGATTTAAAAGTATGAGGTGAGTCTCCAACAAACCTCATGTTGCTTCTAAGTGCGAGATACTGATGAAACAAATAACAAGTCAAAAAAATTCCAAACAGAACCTAACGAAAGATCTATTTTTTTACATTTTTCTTAGGGTCAAGTATTTTTGACACTTACATTTTTAAATTGCTGAGAGCGTAATTATTGTCAGATCTCGATGAGGTTTGTTTTAAAACGTTCTTAACAATCTATATTAATTTCTTAAAATGTTTATGAAAATTCATCTTTCACAAGGATCAAATATACTATGGCCGCTTAATCTCTTTTACTCTAATAAAAATATTTTATTCCAATTCCGCTGCGATTTGGTATATTTGTAAAGATATAACTAGCTGAATATGAAAACAAAGTGAAAAGTAGAATAAAGTTCGTAGCTAAAAGATGAAATATACAGAAAAAAAATTACAGTTTAATTTTTTGTGTGAAAGTTTTAAGTAAAAATTTGTGGCGATGTTAAAACGTAGTTTCTCATCATATTCCTCTTCGAAGTTTAAAGAAATTTAAACAGCAAAAGGACAATCTATCACATTTTTATTGGTTTTAGCCATTTCATAATAAATCACAATTTTCTATAAAATAAGGAATAATTACTTTGTTCAAAATAACCATGAAAAGAGAATTTTATATTTATACAATGAAAATCATTTGACACGAAATTCAGGGTACTGAAATATCTTTTTATGTTAAAAAAAATTCCTGTTTTATAAAATTGAAAAAAAAATTAAGTTTATTATAATAAATTTTATTTCAATCTTAGAGCATCCGATAAATTGATCGAGAAATCTTCATTTACTTCGATTGCAAATATTTGCATTAATGATTGTAAATCTTGAGATTTTACAAATATCATTACGATCTTGAGCTTTTCTTGTTAGAACTAACTACTCATCTTACTTAACGATCTGAATTCCAAAACCTACTGATGAGTGTTGAAATGTTTTTGTGTAGTGGCTGTAGGGGTGGAAGGGGAAAGTAGCTTAATTGGCTCGTGTCGCAGACTACTTCGAGGATATTTCAAAGCCAAGCTGACCTCCTTTCTATGAGCTATGTGCAACCACTTAACTTTCATCTCACTCTCCTCTTAAATTTCACCTGCGTGGCTGGTGTTTTCCGCGTTTTGTTCATTCCCAGAAAGGAAATGATTTCGTGTTAAGCAATTTCCGTTTCATCTTGAGAGGGAAAAAATGCCTGAAAATTCATAGTAGTTTGTCAGGACTGTTGTTTTATTTCTTGTTAACCGATATTTCGTCTTAAGCTTTTTCGCGTTTAACGTGTTTCACTGGATGTAAATTATTTTTCTGATTTTAGTGATGTTATAGATAAGAAATTTCTCAAAAACACAATACATTTATTTGTACTTGCTGTACTATTATGCATTTTAATAAGATTATATGACATCAGGAACATTTTTAAAAACTATAGAACTTACCAAACGCGCAACAACTAAACTAATCTAATGTCATAATAGTCATTTGTGATAAATTATTATATTTTTGTTTCAATATCTATTTCGATTCGTGGTAACATCGTTTATGATATTTAAGTCAGAGGAATAGGATCTCGATAAGGAATATCTCAAAACGAGAAAACTCATTCTAAATCTACACATCTGATTGTAAACAACTAACATCCTCAAATGAATATCTATTGCTAGATATCCAGTACTCGATCGCAAACATCATAACGGTCATTTCAATCAAGACTAGTTCCCACATGTCCGTTCCTAAATATGTATAATACGTCATAATTGGGACAATTTTCATCTAGAATATATTTTCTAGAAATATAGGGTAACTAATTTAGGAATAACTTATTACCATGGATTGTACAGAGTTTCGGGAACTCAGTAAAGTCAATATTCCTGTTAGATGATTTTACTCATTACATTTGCGATGAATAGAATGCAATGCATGTAATGATTTGATACTACAGGGAAAACAGCTTAAGACGAAACTGAGAGGACTGAAATATTTTTTCGTGTTAATGGATATTGCGAAAGAAGATACATATATCCAACAAAATGAAGTTTAACAGAGTACATATTATTTACATAGATATGTATCCATGTTATTACATAGATATGCATTTCAATGAAAATCAATGACATAACAACATTCAAAAAAACTTAAATTTAACACAAAATTTTCAACTTTTTTTGAAAAATAAAACGTTAACTGAGTTTTGGTGAAATGCTCGGATATTTTTCTTTACTTTTTCTTTTTTTTTAGCATCAAATTGTCAACAAATTGTTCGATGTTGTCCATTTTGTTTTACATTTCACCATTGGAATGAATGTTGAAGTAACTACGCGTACTTTAAATGATGATCCTTATTTTGGATGACGCAAGAATAAGAGCTGCATTATTCATTTAATTTTCGTCGTCGGAATCTGCCTCAATTATATTTTTTGAGCATTGAACAAACTCCAAAATGTCTTTGTCTATCATAATTGGGAATTGTTTTTGAGCAAAAGCTTTGAAGGTCCCTTTTCATTTGTTGCGAAATAGCAGTTCTAAAAAAACTCAACCCGTAAGAAATTTTTACTCACCCTGTAATGTACTCGTCCCCGAATTCAAAAGCCAACTGATCAGAGACGATATCCCCTCAGGGGGCTCACCTTCTTTAGGTGAGTACAGGTGTCACAATCCCGAGGTGCCCTAGTGATCTTTTCCTTTTCCCACGGGGCTTACTGTCTTTCGTAAACACGGGCTTCACGAACCCGGGGTACCCTAGTGATCCTTCTCTATTTTAGACCCTCTTTCTTGTCATTCAATTCATTCTTTCTTTCTCTTCCCGTCTAGACCACAGATATTAAAACAAATGTTTGGCGCGGTATAGCCGAAATCGGCTCTTGCGTCAATAAACCCCAAAATCACTCACTCAGAGACGAAATGTTTTTGTGTGGCGTTTGTCGGGGTGGGGGAGGGTGAAAGTAACTTAAATAAACAGAATTGACTCGTGTTACAGGCTATTTCGAAGGTATTTCAAAGCCAAGTTAGCCTCTTTTCCTCTATAGTGAAACCACCTCTTTTTCATTTCACACTCCTCTTAAATTTCGATTGCGAAGCTGGTGGTATTTTGTGTATTTTCAGAAAGAAAACATTTCGTGTTGATTTTCGTTTCGTGTTAAGAGAAAAAAATGCATGAAAATACGTACCAATTTATCGGGACCGTTGCATCATTTTGTGTTAACCTATATTTCATCTTAAGCATTTTCGCGTTAAACGTATTTCACTGTAATTGAAATGTCGAAATAAATATCTTTTGTTATATATAAATTAGCTGTTATACTCTGCGCAATTAGGAGGTATAATTTTTTTTTACAAAAGCACATTTTATTTAAAGAAACATAAATAACACATAGAAGATAATAGAAGTTATTGTTCGGAGTTAAAGGTCCGCGTGTGGGGTCAGCCCTTGTAAAATGCTTTTACGGGATGTATTTTGTAGAACGCCGGA
Source organism: Trichonephila clavata (assembly GCA_019973975.1). Taxonomy (NCBI): domain Eukaryota; kingdom Metazoa; phylum Arthropoda; class Arachnida; order Araneae; family Nephilidae; genus Trichonephila; species Trichonephila clavata. The sequence continues at coordinate 60,190 of BMAO01012419.1, forward strand.
AGGAAAACAAGAAATGAAGCTTTCTCGGTTAGCCCCTCTTAACTGTAGCTCTGGATGGCCAGCGAAGGGTTACGATCGTTGACCTTTCGGACGTTTATTTAGAAATCAACATTCAAGTAAATAAATATAATAGTATGTATGTTATATGTATGTAGATATCTATTATATAACAGAAAAGTAGTGAAAATAAAATATGAAGTGCTTTAATGATATAATAGAAAACAACCAGACTTATTTATTCTTAACCAAATTGCAATAAAATAATTGTATATTTAATAATATTTATAAACAATTGGAGAATAAGTAAATCAAAATCTTTTAATTAACTACATTGCAGGAAAAAACATTCAAGCAGAAAAAAGTATATAACAAGAAAAAATTATAATTTTTTAAAAACTTAATATACAGCTTATTAATTAACGGAAAAAAAATGTTTTTTTTTTTAAAAATTTTATAAAGGGGTTTAACATGTGAAGTATATTCGCTATATTTATGATTATGCATAGATTTTGTATGAATTAAAAAAGAAACAAAAATGGTGATATAAATTAACAGTGAATATGATCATGTAAGGCTTTTCACATTAAATTAACTTGGTTCCATGATGTGTAAAAAAAAAACAACCTAAATTAGATTTAGTTTGAAATTTTCGAGATACAAAAGAATGGTGATCTAAATTAATATTTATTATTTGAAATGAATTGACCTCATTTTCAAAAATTATTTATTGCATGTAAGTCCTCAACAGATCGGTAAGAAAATAGTATGTGAAGTTTTTTTTGTTGTTATTATATATTTTTCAAAATTATGCTTGTTATTGGTGAAATCAGGCATAAATGAGACCACGGTATCTCAGCGGTCAAGATGACGGACTCGTGGCCAACTTGTCATGAATTCGAGCCCAATACCGCTGAAAAACCACCGTACAATGGGAGCCGATATGCAAGCTAAAAATGTCGAGGCTCAAACTACCACCGGTTGGTGGGGTATGGAAGTTAGGAGAAGGGGTGCTAGCTCAGTTATCTTCTTCGTGACTTGACCATGGTTCAAAATTACAAGGTCCGTCACCAAAAGCCCTCGAGTATAGGTGAATAGTGCTACGCTAATATCCACTAAATCACTCACTTAGCGATCATAAGGATGCTTCTTGAAATTACTGGATGTCTGTAACTTTATGACCAATGATGCAAGCGGAGTTTTTGAGAAATCACTGGAAGGTAACCCCCGAGACTATAAATAGCGGTAGCTTTGTAATGGGGGACTATTCCTACTTCCCTCTAATCGCCCTTGTCTACTCTTGGACCCGGTTAGAAGTGTGGGAGCAACTAATTGAACAGACGACAGGATTCACTAAAATCGTTTATTTGTCACAATAATCAACACAGACACAATAGTAATCCAATTAAGATAGTTTTGATCAATATTTAGAGCGCCAAGGTGAGACAATTTAGCATGGGGATAATATTTACAAGCATTCAACTAATTTCTACGATAACTTATACTACCTCGTTTCTAATTCGGACGCACTCCAACAATTTACTCTCGAACTTATATTTAAATAAGAAGCACCGCACACACCTGAACTCTTGTACTTCCACAATCCTAAAGCTGAGGCCTTGTACACTAACGGTCGACTTATATATATATATATATATATATATATATAACCACCGAGTGATCCTCAATTTGGTAATCTTCAATTCTCAATTTAACAATCTTAGATTTTCACTTCATGAACTCTCACTTCACTAACTCCCAAAACTCGCGAATACAGAATTTATATAATAAACTTAATTTGCATAATCACGTTTACTTACGTTCGGTGAAAGTTGGTGGAAGTAATTATTTCTCTTAAAGAATCCCCAAGTTGTTAGTAGAGCCGCGTATAGATCCGTCACAGCTTGATGAAACTGAGTCGGTATTATTTCAGGTTTTGAAGGCTTTCATTTGTCAACGATCAAGAGGAAGCTTGCGGATAATCTTTAACATTATGTACATACTGTTCGAATTAATTGAGACAAACGATAAGAAAACGATTTTTTCTAAAACCTTAGCTTTTAATCATTATATACCTTAAATAGACAAAAAAAAAACCCTCTGTATTAGTACGAAATATGTCCTCCTGTAGCATAAATGACATCTTCAGCTCGTCTTGTCTTCACTATTGCAGCGCACATGTTCTTTCCTTCATCATAGTGGAATCACGCTTATTTAGCACTTTTTATCATTTGTTCTGTTGTCGTGAAACTCATCTCAAGTATACGATTGTTGAGAATATGCCATAAATTCTCAATATGATTTAAGTCTGGTGAATCTCCAGGCCAATTAAGAACTTTTATTTTATTTCCCCTCAAAAAAGTTTGGACCAATTATACGAATTGACAAGAAGCCAAGTCATGCTGAAATGTTCCATCAAATGTTTCCATGAATGCAGTAATTCTTCTGCGTAATATTAACATGTGTTTGACAGAATTCATCATGGCTTTAAGAGAAAAATAGCTTCTAGTGTCATTTGTTGTGAAAAAACCCCAAACATTTGCTTAGAAGTGTGTTTTACATTCTGTTGGGTATGATCTGGCAGTAGAGTTTCTTTTTCACTTCGTCTAACTATACCTAATATGTATCATTGCACAAATAAATGTGTTTCAACCCTGAAAATACCCTTTTTCTAGTCCGTAACAGTCCAGAATTGGTATTTTTTGGCACATAGCGATTTTTTTCACCTTTTCTGTACTGGAAATTGCATTTTTCTCAGTCTTGTTGCACTACGGTTAACTTCCAGAAGCCTTTTTCGTATAGTTTATTGGCTCACTTCAACACCAAAATCCAATAAACCCTCTTCGAAGTTCTTTGATTATCTTTCTTGGACTTATTTTGATATTTCTTATTAGAATTTTATCAGCCCTTGGAGTAATTTTCCGTTTCAGCCCACATTTTCCTTTTCTTTTTAGAGGCGATGTTCCAGAATCTTGAATTGTTCTTAAATTTTTTGAAACACTTGAGTTGCCCACACTAACAATCGTGGCTATATCTCTCCCAATCATAGAAGTGTGTTAATTAAGAGTGATTATTTTAGAACGCTTCCTTAGAGTAATATCCATCTCAGAACAAGTAAAAGTAATGAGTGTTACAAAGAACGCAAAATTATAGCCACCAGCTGTCGCACTGAAAGGCTCACAATTAAACAATTGATACACCAAAGTCAATCAAACGAGTAAATTATAGTCAAGTCAAGGTCGATTAATCACATTACCTCCAGGCAAATATAACCGGTTTAAGGGAGTTCAGGACATCACTGATAATCACATACCAACTCAGACAATAAAAAAAATGCTTGTCCTAATTAATTCGAACAGTAAAATACCTGTCCTTTTTAGACACTCTGCTAGTTGTGTCTGATTACTGTAGAACGTGTGAAAAGTTTTTGGAACTTGTACGAATTTTACAGCTGTGTTCTACAATTTACAGATTGTTTTCACAGTAAATTGCATTATTTTTACAACAAAATTTTTATGTAATGAAAACTGAGAATAATTTAGTACAGTTCACCCATTGAGAAACCATAACCTAACAAGAACTATTCATATAAAAATAAATAAATCCATGACTTCTTTGAAACTTAAGGCAATTTTTCTTGTCTGGCTGTGAAACATTGTTTACTTTCCTATTTAACCTGTAAAAATCTGATACTTTAAATTAATCTTAAAGGGAAATTATAATATCAAATGGAAACTCAAGACACATTTGGTATATTAAAGATAGTGTGCTTGTTTAACATAAATAAAGGTAAAAACAATTACTTTTGATATATTGCTGCGCTACTTCACTACTTGTATGTTAAAAAAGGAAACACAAGACAATTCAATGTAATAAGCAGATAAAGGACGTAAATTTGCTAAAAGGCGTAAATTTCAAACGTTGTTGAGTGAATTTATAATTTTTATTTTACTGATTTAATGGAAATCAGTAAAATGTATCGAATGCAAAAGCAATTCTCTTTTGTTTCAACCTTTTTATATTTATGCTAATTAGGCAGATACGAACACATTTCTGACTTTATTAGCAAATTTGTAACATGGGTATGGAAAATTTTCTTGCTTTTGAAAAGAAAATAAATAAACATTACCCAATTTTCTATTCAAATAATTATTATTTAACACAAGAATACTGAATAATGTTAATTACAGATCCTATAATTTCCAAAAAATGCACCTTTTTTTTAGTAAAATTGTTTTATGCTTAGCATTTCTTAATTAAACAAGGACGCCTAGAATCGGTGTATTCTCAGAAAGTGCGTCAACAAAAATCCCTTTAAGCCAAAATTACAAACTTTTATCAAAATTTCGAGAAATAATTTCGTTTTATGTACAAAAATGTGAAATTAAGCCTGTTTGATAAAACTAGCTTTTCCGTTTTACAGCTAATAAACGTATATAATTCTAAGCAACTATAAAGTGCTATCTATAAAATTTAAACATAAGTAAATGCAAAGTGCTTACGGTCTGTAATAATTCCAAAATATCAAAAATGTTATGTGATTAATGCACAAAAAAGTTTTTGTAAGCTAATTCAAAAGTAATTAAAATTGTAACAAAGAGCGTAATGCATCAATGTTTAAACATCTGAAATTCTCAGATTTATAGCTTAAATACGCCAAAAGCATTACGTCACTATTGCCAGAAGAAAAAAAAAAGGCACAATCCACGTATTTTATCTCAAGTTACTTCCCAGAAAAGAACTTTATAAAATCCTTTTAAAAGGAAAAACAAAGATCTTATTTTGAAAACAAACAAACAAACTGAATTTCGTAAAAAGCAGTTAAAGGGAAAACTGTGTATACACCAGGGGTGGCCAACCCACGGCACGCGTGCTACAATGTGGCACGGCATAGTTATAACAGTGGCACGCGAAGACTTATTGAAAGATTCAAAAAATGGAAAAAGTAATAATAACTACTATTTTTTTACTATTTTATTGAAAGGTGGTGATTTCAGACAAAATAAAACATGAAAATTTCTTTCAAATACTCCTAATTAAATTTCAATAGAGTATTATAATGTAGAAAACATCCCTGAATTATTGTGAGCGATGTTTTTCCAAAGAAAGTGCATTCGTGAGATTCTGGAATTTGAGGGAGTGTGTGTTTTACAGTATCTGGAAGAAAACAATCAACTGCCTAGTGAGGGCTTGCTTCTCAAGAATGAAGATAGGCTTTGAGATTTAGGTTTTCTCGCTGATACTACAAGACATTAAAATAATTTAAATTTAAGATTACAAGAAAAATGTTTTTTTTCAATCCTGATTGATTTTATATCTTCTTTTGTGAACACACTTTGGCTCTTTTTTGGTCTCGATTTTGGAGAAAAAAAGTGAAACTGATGCACACCTAGAACAATCCAAATCTGTTATCATCTTCGAGAAGTGATCTTAATGCAGATGACTCAGTAAAAAATCTACGAAACAAAAAAAAAACCACATTTATAAAGTACTGACTGTTTAATAATTATTTATAATTAAATTTTTCTGGTTGCCCATTTTTATTTTATACCTAACCTAATTGATTGAAACTGAAAAGAAAATTTTAGCAATAAATTGAAATTCGTGTACTTTTGTCTTATTTATTATATTATTTTTGAATTTTCACTACTTAGACTTGCATAAAATATGCGTTGTTTGCGCAAAAATTTCATAATACGTAACATTTCCCACATTCTTTTGTTTGTAGTAAAACTTTAAAGTGGCACGCATAACTTTTTTTTTTATCAGATAGTGGAACTCTTCCCAAAAAGGTTGAAAAGTATACACCTCACAGAAGAAAAGTCCCAATATCAAGAAGAACTTGTGTTAGAAAAAAAACAAAATATGGTAGGCGTGTTTATACATCTGAAAGATGACATCGATTCAAATTTCACTCTTCGCGCTTAAGTCTCCATTCAGACCTTGCAAAACGAGGTTGCTTTAAATCCGTGCTGTTTCACGGAATTTGAAACCGTATAATTCAAATAATTTGCAGTGCCAACTATTTTACTTAATAATCATAAGTAAATATTCCTCAATAACATTTAGGTGTACAGCTACTTAGCTGCAATTAGATATTTTAGGACATATTTATATTGATTAAAACTATAAGTCCGCATAAAATGCTTTCCAAAATGAAAACCATTAAATTGTAATTATTGCATACTTTATTACGCTGCAAATATTCTGTTGTTTCTTTAACTATATATATTCATAACAATAACGGATGTTTTTTAAAATTATTTAATGAATATTAAAGCATTAAACATCTTGTTAGTAGTTTGGAAATTATTTTGCTCTATCTACTTAAATTCGATTAAATACATTTAATCTCTTTCCTTAAAGCTATGTTTTAACTAGATTACACAGGGCTTAACTTTAAGTTTTACAGAAATAGATTGCATAATATTTGGATTAAAAATGCTGTCATGTCTTCGTAATTGACTTTTGCTCCAAATATAAATTGTCTTCTCGCACGTAAGCAGAACTTAATTGCTGCAGCACAATTATTCTCCTTTATAGTGTGCGAATACCTCCCACATTAGGAACTCAATCCAACTAGTGAACTGAAGAAGCCCGAAGCGTCACCGATTAAGCAAGCGTAGAAAGTTATTGAAGTCAGGGTTGGAATGTTTACACGTAGAGAAAATTTGGTTTCAATAAGCTTTGAGTGCATCACTTAACTTGATTTTGAGGTCTAAATATAATGTGGTATGACTGGATCTTCATGCTGCTTTGAACAGTTCAATTTAAAGCTTAATGTTGGATGGCTGGAGAACTGAATTATTCTTGTGTGTGAGAAAGGTGGTATAGAGAATTACTTTTAGATTTAAATATTCAAGAGTTGATACAATTGCTATTGCATAAACGATTTCATTGTTCTTTTTTCATTTATTATGCATTTAATATTTTTTTTATCTAAGTATTCAGATACATTACTTCCTACCTTTCCTACTATTTGCTCACTCTCTCCCTATATATGCATTTATATATATTTTGTTCAAGTTTTGAATCATGTTAATAAAATACTTTCTATTCATCCAATCAATTCAAATAATTTTTTAAACTTGTAGTGGATGGTACTTGATGTTAATACAGTTTTTTCAAACATTAATTCATTAATTATCGGTTAATTAATTAAATTATTTGCCAGTTTTCGACGTTAAATTAGATGCGTCTCCATTGTTGTAACAATGTAACTGTTAAAACAATGACAAAAATTGGCGTCGAAAACCGGTTTTTCAGCCAAACTAGCCAAACATGGGTGTGCATTGTTACAGCAATGCAAAGAAAAATTATGCTCTTTTTTCAATTCCTACTACTAGTTCACACTCTCCCTTTATATATATATATATATATAAAGGGAATTTTCTTATACTGCTTCCAATTCAGATAAGAATTCTAAAAGAAACTCAAGAAGCAATAGAACTAAAAGGAAAAACAGAGATAAGAAATCTTTAATTGATAATATTAAAGTTATTATAGATGATTTTGAATTAAACTTTAATATCAAGCAGATCAAATACTTCATGTTTGGTCTTAATAAAAAGGAAATTGTATTGTTGGATGAAATCTTAAATAATGAGTGCTTTAAGGTGTGTCATGCAGTTCACATCATTAAAGACATTAATAATTTTTTAGTTAATAAATTCAATATAAATATTGATAAATTTAATAAACCTAATACAGAATACGGCACTTTATTATTCATGAATAATAAAGTTTAACTTAAGACATCAAATTAATATAATAAATTATTATAATTAATTAATAAATTAATTTATCAAATTAATTTAATAAATTAATTTGATAAAGTTAATTTTTCTATTGTATTTAATAGACATTTGTCACTTTTTCCTGTTAGGAATGTAATTGTTAAAAAAGCTTTTAAATATAATAAAACGATGGGCAGATTTATCTTTAATTACAATAATAGCTCACCTTCTATTGACATAGATGACTGTAAATGTAAGAACTATCATGAATTTATTGATAGCTATCACAAACATGTAGTAACAGGCAATTTAAATATAATCAAGGACAGAATTTTAAAAAATATCATGAGTAAAGGCACTAGTTTTAGATTAACAATTTCTAGCAACAATAATACTGTTAAAAATCAAATTAATAATGATATAAATAATTTTATTACTAAATCTGCAGTTAAATATGGTTTGCCTTTAGAGGCATTTGATGAATTTAAGTACAATATTTTAAAAGACCTGATGAAATTTAACTATCATTCTAAATCAGTACTTACTTATAAAGATGTAAAACAGAAAATTTATGATTTACAAAAGAATTTTACCATTGTTTACATAGATAAAGTGCCTGGTAATTATGCTATAATTTGTAAGTATTTTTATAATACTATGATTAATGAACATTTTTTAAACAAGGAATCTTTTAATAGATTGGAATTGTCAGATAAAGAAATTACTAATCGAATTATTGCTATATATAGAAAATTGAGTGTTTCCATTCATAAGACTAAGTTTCCATATATATTTTTAACACCTAAATTTCATAAAAATCCTGTTAAATTTAGAACAGTAACAAATGGTTTTCAAACTTATATCACTGCTGCAGGTTAAATGCTGCACAATATTATACAATAATTCATCAATAAGCAATGTAATAAAGCTATAATTAAAAATAGTAAAGAAATTATAGATTTTTTTAAAAATAAAAATATTTATTCAGTTATAGTTATGACTTCGAAGATCTTTTTAATTCCATTAATATCAATGATACAATTAGGGTAATTTTTGATAATCATAGAAATTATAACCTTAATATTAATTTACAAAATTTAGAACTCTAATAAATTTAGTCCTAAAAGAAAACTACATTAATTTTAATGGTTCTCTGTACAAACAAACCAAAGGTTTGCCTCAAGGTGGCCCTGCTAGCAATAGTTTGGATAATTTATATTTACATTTTTACGAAAATAATTATATTATTAATAATGATTATTACATATTTAGATACATAGATGACCTAATTATTTTTGGTAAAAATAATAATTTTAACCCCAATATTAATTTTTATCCGGGATATTTAAAGCTAATTAAAATTAATAGTAATCCTGTTAAAACTAATTACTTGGATGTATTATTATGTATTAAGGACTATAAATTACATAGCAATATTTATGATAAAAGAGATGATTTTAATTTTAACATTCTTAAAGTGCCTTACTGGAATTCAAACATTTCTATATCAATTTATAGAAATATTATTTTCAATTATATTTATCGCAACAAGGTATTAGTTAGTAATAAATCTAATATATATTTAAATATTAATAACTTTATTAACCATTGTATGGAACACAGTTACCCTCCTAAATTTATAAAAAGTTATATAACAGTTAAATAAAAAAAGTTATTAGTTGTACAGTTTATAGATAGATGGCGCCTCTAGATAAGTAATTTAATAATAATATATTTTATTAAAAATTAATTGTATATGTCTGGATGGTACTTTTATTTTCTATAAATTTTAAAATAAAATATAGAATTTTTAAATATGTATATATAGTAATAATGCTACTTTATCAATATATAATAATTATATGCGATACTGTTATTATCCATAGCGGCGAATATGTTTCACGTGGTAAGTCTTCTCATAGTTTAACTTTGATTTTAAATATTTTAGTAATTATTACAGGCTATAACAATAGTATTACATTAATAGATTATGGTTTTATCTATAATATAGTTAAAAACTTCTCTAGAAATTTATTGCTTTCCCTATGGCCCAGAATATTGGCAAATTCAGGTGAAGGTTGGCTGGCCGGAAAAACTTTGTTTAAACCTGCATTCCTAGTTCCTAAGGCTAGGTGTTTGCTTTAGTATTTCTGTGGCTATATCTTTTCTATCATGACTATAGTTATCTTAGGTATATAACTATTTTTCGCATATTTTTGTAATATAATATATATATATATATATACTAGCCGTTACCCACCCGCTTTGCTGAGTATTTCATGATGTATTATAAATATATACTATTTATATATATAAATTATTGATACTAAGTCCTAGCATTAAGAATTCAATTGCATTGAAAAATCTACTTATAACTATAACTCTCGCCTCTTGATAAAAAAAAAGGACAGAACTACGAATTTTATTATCTATTAGTCTCTAAAATGGAGTATAGATTGATGTTTGCACTTTCGTAACCCTATAACCAAGTGGAATTTCGCAAAACCAATTTTAGGTGGATCTCTGCTCCATAAAATAAACATGGAAGCCTAATTTCAAGTCTAAATCAAATAGAGCAAAAATAAAAATTTATTATCATTACCCCCCCCCCTCTCCCCGTAATTCCGTTCCCAAAATCGTTCTTAGTGGATTTCAATTCAACAAAAGAAAAATGTGAACCAAATTCCATTATTATAGTTCTTGTAGTTCGAAAAAAGAATTTTTTTTGTCAATACACTCCAGTAACCCCTTGCTCCCCCAGGAGTTGATTCCCATCAAATGCATTCTTAGTGGATCCCTATTCAACAAAAGAAACATGCTTAACAAAATTCAAGTACGCAGATCTAGCAATTCTAAAACAGGATTTTTGTCCTATAACCTTGACCCCTCGCAACCCTCCTTAGGGGTCGATTTTTGTTTTACTCTTTGTTAGAGGAACTCTGTTCCATGAAAGGAATATGCCTACCAATTTTCAAGCAGGTAGATCAAATAGTTTAAAAACGGAAATATCTATTACGCCCCTTAATACCCCAAAATGAAACTTGGGGGTAGATTTTTGCAAACTTATTTTGAAGAGTATCTCTACCCTATGAGAGGAATCTGCTTAAAAAATTTGAAGACTGTGAGTCTAATAAATTAAAAATGGAAAAAAATTATCTATACGCCCCTTGAGCCTCCGTAACACCACCTGGGGGTCAGTTTTCACAAAACACATTATATAGTGGATCTTTACTCCATGAAAGGATTATGTTTATCATATTTAAGGCTGAGCTTCCAGGCGTTTAAAAATGGAAGTAATTATCTATAACGCTCCTTGGGGGTCAATTTTCCCCAAACCCATTTTGTAGCGGATATTAACTCCATGAAAGAACTATGTCTACCAATTTTCAAGCATGTAGGTCAAGTAGTTTAAAAATGGAAATATTTATCTTTTACGCCCCTGCAACGTCACTTGGGGGGCTATTTTTCCAAAATCCATCTTGTAGTTGATCTCTACTCTATGAAATGAATCAATTTATCAAATTTAAAGACTGTGCGCCTAATAATTTAAAAATGGAAATTCTATAACTTTCCCGCAACGCCACTTGAAGGTCGATTTTCACCAAACTGATTTTGTTGCGGATCTCAACTCTATAAAAGGAATCTGCTGTCCCAATTTCAAGATTGTACGTCAAGTAATGTAAAAATGGAAACAATTATTTATAACACCCCTTAACCCCGTAACGTCCCTTGCGTTTCGAATTTCGCAAAAAATCCGTAATTAGCTGATCTCTACTCCATGAAAGGAACATGTGTCAGTGAGTGAGTCGCTTTTCTCCTTTATATACATAGATATCATTCAAATTTTCAATCGTAAATAAAAATACTTTCAATTCATCCATTTAAAGTAGGAATTGACTTAAATCCTTTTTATATTAGTTGTTTAATATTAAAGACATATTTTTTAGTGCTTTTGAATGATGAATATAATATTCTAGTCATATGTGTGTAACTAACTCGCTTCGCTGGGTATTTCTTGAGGTTGAATCATTATAAATTATTTATATTTAAGTCCAAGCATTAAGCATTCAATTATATTGAAAAAAAATTAATAGCCTTTCGCCCTGAATTAAAAAGGAGAAGACTTGAATTTTTTTAAAAGGAAGAATAATTATCTTTTACATTCCCGTACCTCCCCCCCCCCTTTTCTCAAACTTGATTTCCAAAAACCCGTTTTTATTCAACAACTTAAACATGCTGCTAAACTTTAAATCTGTAGACTTAATAGTTCAAAAATTGGAACTTTTTTAAAATCTAAAACGTTGATTTCCGCAAAACTTATTCTTAGCGGATCAATACTGAACAAAAGAAACATGCTTATCAAATTACAAGTTTATAGGTTTAATAATTATAAAACCTATATCATTATAAAATAATCAATAATTCAATAATTATTGAATAAAAACGGATTCTTTTTTTTTTGTTTATATCTCCTTGTAACTCCCCTTTGCAATTGATTTCTGCGAAAATCTTCTTAGTGGATTTCTGCTCACTGTATAATTACTTAACTTCGAGACTGCAGGATTAATAGTTGAAAATCAATTTGATACTTGCACCGTACTGTCTAATATTTTTTGAGAGTTTAACAGAAAATTTCATTAGTTTTTAAAAACTAAAATGTTTAATTATTTCGTATTATTTATAATTTTTACTTTTATATAATGATGAATAATTACTACGATACTTTACAAATCATCTAAGGGGAAAAAATTAAGCAATTTAAAAATTACTATTAAATTAATAATTTTAAGGCATTAATAATCAAAAATGTATACTATGATATAAAATAAGTAAGAACAAAACGTAATTTCTTACATTCGTAATTTCTTACGTACTTTAGAATACACATCGAACATATTTGTCTCCCTCATCTACCGTATTTGAATCAGAAAAGCTTAATGTTCCTGAATCGACATTACAAAGTAAATCGACTGTATAAAGTTTTCTAATTTTTCTCAATGGAATATCAACAGTCTGTTTTTCTTAAAACAACCCGTAATTTAATTCGTACTTCCGCACATCGTCCAATGAATCAAATTTTCATGTCATTGATGCAACAGTTTAAGTGATCAAAAAATATTCGTTTTCCTGCGAGAAACTCGGGGAAAAAATCTACATACAATTTTTGATGAAAAGAAAGGTGATAGGGATTGTGAAAATAATTTGGTGAAGATGGTTCAATTATTATTATTTTTTCTAGTACAGAATAACGTACTGGAATTTCGACATCTTTAATCGACGATATACGAATATCAAAGAAGATATTAATCCAGCTAAATAACAGGCAGAGAGTGAAAAATAGTTATAATGATAAATAAGTAAAATGAGGGAAGAAAATAAAAATAAAAGCAAAAAAAAGTATACGTTCCAAACAACAATTTTTGGTGCTTTTCCGTTTCGCTAGCAGAAACAGTAAAGTCGCCAAGAATGATACAAACGATGCAAAACGGAATATTCCAATAGTAACTATTTACCATTACATTTTCAAAAAAAGGCTTGGTCTATTCTTATCAGTAACGTCTTTTTCATAATATATCAAAAATGCATAAAATACCAATGAGAACTAATATTTATTAACATGTTTTACGTGCATATTGTATGTTGCCGCCAATAAAGCCTGCTTGACGAGATTCGCGCCAACGAAATGGAAAAATACCCTTTTTTATTTATAAGAATATGGAATATATCTATATGGATAAGAGTATTATAGCATCATTTGGAGGAACAAATTATTGATATTTACAACACACTGAAATGTTTGATAAAAGTTCTAAAATTAATCGTTGTTTTTTCAATATATTCTCTAAACGTTTCGGAATAACTACACTATTACTCTTTCCCTAGATTCTCTTTTTTATAAATATTGATTCATATTTTAAATGTTTATATATTTTTTTATTTTGCTTATCATTTATTTAATATATTGCACGCTCACCTAATTAAAATACGTTTATAAAGTTGACCGAGACAAGAAAGACAAAATTAAGAAATTAAAACGTCTCTTTGAATTCTAATTAATAGCAAAAAATTTATCAACATATGCCTTTTTAACTGAATATATATTTGTCTAAGCAATTACATTAACAATACTAATTAAACAAAAGTTAATTGCTTCCAAATTTCATATTCGTCCATGTTTCATCCAATTTTTTACTTTAACAAAATCTCACTTTATAGTTGTTAAATGTAAACTGAAATTCTTGTAATGCTGTTAGGAAATGTAAATTTTTTTAAAGTTGTATTACTATTATAGTTATAGTTATAAATTTAAAAAAAAAATAATAACTATATGAGACTATGAAACAAATTTACATAGCACTCTTATATTTTGATTCAATATTAAAATATATTGAATTTGATAGATTATGCTGAAAATGTAATCCACGAACCTCTCTTGGAAACTTGTTTCCAGAATCATAAATTATTTACAGCCAGCGTCTCACAACTTTTTAAAGCATATAAAGTCTTGAATGTTTCAGATTTAATGAAAATTGAAGACGCATCCGTGTAAAATTGACATAAAGCTAAGTATCCTTTCTACGTAAACTTAAAATGTACTAAATCATATCAAGGAAAAGAAATAATATATAAATATATGTTCTGGTGTATTTACATCTTTTATAGCAGCTTTTTTAATTTAATTCTACTATTTAAATTCAAAATAAAAATATTTTACATAACATTTACATCTTTTGTACGAGGGTTGATCAGAAACAAAATGTTACGTCAAATAAAGAAATATTTATTAACAATAGACAGACAATACAAAAGGGAATTAAGAGGCATACGTGCCTATCACATTTCGACCTAATTGCAAAGTCTATTTAGGCATTAATCAGAACCAACTTCTGTAACCCGTCACGGTAGAAATCAGGTCCCTGTTCACATTGAGTCAAGTATCGACGGATGTTTTCATAGTACTGTCTTGGAATATCGCAGCACATCAGAAACGATATGCTACGCGCTACCATAGCTCAGTTCCAGCTCTGACGAGATTTTCCTCAGAGTTCTTTCGATCATTTTGTTTATTTCTTCAATTCGGGCCGTGTTGATTTCTGTCGTTGTAGAACTTGGCTGGTCACTAACTGCCATATTGCGGTTTTCGACACCTAGTCTGCCTGTTTGAAAAGTGTGACTCCATTTCGCTATATGTTGATTGCTCATTCTGCTCAGCTCTCTAAGATGTGGAAATCTTCTTTGCCCATAAAAATAGAATCATGGCTCGCACTTACAAATGAGACCAATTTCCAAAGCTCTTTCCAATTCGATCGTCCTGAACCGTCTGGGAACTTTCACTACCTACAAGAAAACCAGCTGTATGGCAAGTAGCACCATTTTTCTCCCCTGTGGGGAAATAAAATTTCTCCACAATAAGTAGTTTTAAAATACTGCGACTTGTAACCTTTTTTTCTGATCACCCCACGTGGTATTTATTGATTGTTTTATTAAAATAGTATTTCAAAGATACACGAAGACTAGTCTCGACAGGGCTCCGGAACATTTGTAGAGCTGTACAAGTCTTGAAAAAGGCCATGAGCTTCAATCTTTTTCTTGTTTACGAATTTGGGTGGTTTCTTGGGCTTGTAGACCTGGTTTAGCTTGGACGACATAGCTCTTAATTCTTTCATTTTAAACCAACGCGATATGTTTGTTACGAGGATGGTACACGATCTGACGTTTCATCTTCCAAACTTCCATGCTAAACCTAATTGAGAGTTTCTGAGCCTCGACAAATTTAAAGTTCATGAACATGACCAAAGTCATGAACTCTTTGTTTTTTCCCCATGAAATCATGGATTCTTATCCTGGTAGTATGTAAAATACACCATGTATAGAGCTAATGCAAGTTATATCTTTGAGGCGTGGTGGTGAGGAAATGGTGCCTTCTCAAGTTTTGTCTTTGTCTCATGATTAAAATTACGTCACCAATATGCCTCATATTGCTTCGTGCTGCAACGTCAATAGACAATCAGTGAATCATAGCAGTTTGTGTATAAATATTTTAAATGATCAAAAATGACAGGTTTACTATTCTTTAGAATTCATTTACGGAGTGGATATTAATATAAGAAAATAGAACATATTCACCAAACATCGATAAACAGAGCACGTATAATTTTGCTGGATCATTTATAAATGGTAAACCTCAATTTGATACTCATTTTTGACAGCTCTAAATATGGCTATTCTCATTATTAACCTAAAGGAGAATTATAATTCTAGATGGAAATGTATGTTTAAAAAAGATAAAAATTAAAGAAAGATTTACTGAAGATCGTGTTTTTTTTTGCATAAAATCTAGATGAAAACCATTTGTTATGATGTTTGCCATTTCACGGCGTCTCATCTGTGCAATGAACAGAACTATGTGTCATTTAGGCTTATAACAGTAGAAAAAAAACGAGTTAAAGGAAGGGTTTTGTTTTCTACGACGATATTAAAAAGAAATAGAAATATTATTCCATTCATTTAGAAAACAAGTCTAAAATTTCAAAGAGTTTTAATATATTTATAAAGAATATGTTCTGTTTATTATTTTGTTTAGTTATTTATAATGCTGCTTTCTTTGAAGTTACAATAATAATTAAAATAATGAAAATGTTAAATGTACAATAATTATTTCTTATAAACTATCATGCATGCACTGGCAATACAATAATATAAGAATTTTAGATAGGGAGTAGATATAGAGAGAGAATTGCAGTTCCTCGCATTCATTTTTCTTCCATTCTTTTGAACATAATTTAAATTTATAATTACGATTCCAAAAGATATTTTAGAATGGTTTGTTATAACTTTGAATTAATTTTATTAGTTATAAAAAATCGAAGGAAGAATAGAACGATTCCTTAGAAATTTCATTCAGCAATTCTATTTTTTGTTGCATTATTTGTTGTATGTTCTTAAATTATAACTCTATGCATCAACATTACTAATTGCAAACTTCAGCAAAAAAAGCTTCAGCAAACTTCAAGCATTAAAGGTCTAAGAAATCAAATTGGCAAAATTTTGAATCGGACGTTTACAGTATGAAGCGAAGTAGGAAAAGCTTTTTTTCTAGAATGAAGTGTCGCGGTCCTCCTCCTTATGTTGGTTGGGATGAAGATATAACTCATTATTAGGATTCCCTAGGGGAAAGGATCTGAACGCAATATTAGTGGAGAAGATAGTGAATCAAACTCGAAATGATTACAAACAAGAAATTGCAATAATTTACTTTTATTAAATCAACCATTAGAAATGACTACGATGTGCAGAGAAGACAAGCTAAATGGTAAGAATAAATTTTTTAATAACCTGAATGAAATATAGCCCCTTGGTCATGACCAGGAATGGGCATTAAGTCGACCGCTATCAACTGGTGGACCACCGAGACATTTTGGGGGTACCATCTTAACTAAGACCTAAAAAGTACATACTAGAAGAAACATAGTTATGAACCCCGGCGTCAACTAGACTGGAACATCAACTTTTCACAATCGATGGGACT
Organism: Trichonephila clavata; assembly: GCA_019973975.1. Classification (NCBI taxonomy): domain Eukaryota; kingdom Metazoa; phylum Arthropoda; class Arachnida; order Araneae; family Nephilidae; genus Trichonephila; species Trichonephila clavata. The sequence goes on from BMAO01012419.1 coordinate 77,452, forward strand.
GTGTTTACTTAAGCAAATGATTTCATACACGTGCAGACGACACATATACCTTCAATGGAAGCAAAAGATGACGCTTAACATGTTCATTGCCGCTATAGTGGAAACAACCTATCGCTGCGACGCCAGCTATAGAAATGAATGTTTCCAAGACGTTGAATGAAGGGTAGAATAAATGTTGACAATGAACTCTTCTCGCTACAGCTCGGGATTTGCAATTGAGACATATTCCCACAACCCACGTTTCCACGGGATTGGGTTAATTTGTTGATGTCATGCCCCGCGATGGCGTGAGACTCAGCAATAAACAAAAGTAAAAAAATAAATAAAAAAAACCCAGCCGCCGGTTTCAGATTCATCGGTGCATGTATGTTCTCTACTCCCCTGGATTGAATACATCCACGTCCCAGAATATAACAGTCGTTCATAGTTGTTCAAGCATTCAACTTGACAATTTTGTGTTACTTGTGTTTTTGTAGTAAAAATAGTAATCAGTCATATTTTAAAAGAGGAGTATAATGTCCTAAATAAGTGTTAAGAAAAAATAAATTAACCTTTAATACAGAATGGCTACGCTTAAATCACAGGGTGGACTGCAACACCTTAAAAACATTAGAAGTAGCCTGTACCCTGGAAAATATAGCCCACCCCAGGTCTTGACAATCCAAAAGCCACCGTAATCTTGAATACCGAAAAATAAGACAATGGGGCTTTAGCACAAATCAATATGGCAATATCGTTCTCAATCATCTTTTTTCCTCCAATTTGCTGACTATTTTTATGTTATCGGTAGTGAAGTTCCCCTCAGAGGCCTTATTTTAGCCTAAACTGTCAATTTGGCTGGATGGAAGAAAACCAGAGTGTAGAAGAAAGATTTTATGAGATAGTTTATTGTTACAGACATTAGTACTAAACATAGCCTGGTCATGGTGGAAATCACCAAGCAAAATTCGATTAATTTCATGGTATTGTCTCTTTATACCGATAACCAGAATGTTTTTCAATAGCCATTCATCCCTGGATTCTCCGGAGAGATTGATCGTGCCACTGGCCTTACCCCAAAGTCTCCCACACATTAGATATAAATAAGGGTATCGTGTTAACCAATCCGTTCTACAGATATATTCATTTCCTAGAAATTCTTGGGCGGAACTGAACCTGCCTCACACAGGCTGTGCGTTGTCATTCATGTGAACAAAGTATGGATCATTGACATCGACACAGAGGGAGGGAGGAGATAGTTTCATCACAGTACTGATCGCTATTAAATGAACTTCTACCAGAAATGTCGATCTTTGTACTTAGATCTCTATCCTCCACGACCACTCCAACTTTTCAAAGTTTCTGAATGAAAAAATCGTGTCTGTACATCTATATCAATTTGCGACAAGAATCGTTTGTCAGACTAAAAGTGTTCCCATCGTTAACATGGGAGCAGACACACGCTCGATATTAACGTTAGTGGTCGTGCAGGGTGACTGTGTGAGTCAACCCATTCCTTATTTATAATTATTTTTATTGTACACGATAGAAATCATAATCCCAATGAATAACTTAAATGAAAAAGTACACTTACCTAACTTTAAGAATTTTTCAAATTTTATTTCTTAATTCGAGAAAAATTCCAATCAAACTTAATTAAAATGTTTCAAATGTGCATGATTTCAATAAAGTAGACAAATCACATATACATTTTTTGCCAGCATTGCAGGAATGATACTTGCAGGCAAAACTGTCATATTTTGTTCAAGTTATTGTAGTTTTATTGTCCTTAGATGATCGAAAAATAGTATGTTGACATTTTTCTTGCTTATGTCTTTTTGACATGGTTTGTCTTGTGGTTACTTGTGGCTTTATATTCTTTTTGAAGGTATTTTTAAGGTATCATTTGAAAATTTTCCCTTTCGACTCAAACACTCCATGTTCATCTTTTTTCTCAAATTTACTTTCCATATCATGAATAATCTCCATTATTTCATCAAGTTCTTCCCCTTCTTTATGAATTTCTTTTTTCCGAAGTTTCAACTTCATCCAATAGAGATCGCAGATACCCATTTCTTTTTTTATATTCTGTTTATTTACATTTATAAACTATAATCAAAAGTACAAAAGAGCAATCAAACAGTTGTCGTTAACAGGCAAAAAAATAGTCTGCTCATAGAAAATAATTTGGGACAAAAGTGGTCTCGCGGGGAACTCAATCGTTCCAAATATTTGAAAATTGTTAAAAGAAAAACGTTTGACAAAAAAGAGGGAGATAAGCGACAAATACCTTTTAGTTCCTAAGAAGACTGTCATATAGGAAAATACTGATATACTGACAGGAGCATTGGTAACAAACTTGAGTTGTAACAATTAACAAGAGTTGTCCCAGTCGTGAGCCTGGGTGACTCTGTGCCCCGCACGACTGCTCCCGGGTCGAAAAAAATGGCACTTTGTTGTGGAGTTTTCTAGTCCTAGCGTTCATTACATTTTGTAAGCAATGTCGACGATGGTATGCAGCTTTCAGAGCGGAGAACAAATTAGCCACTTTTATAAAGTAATCTGACCACATATCGTTCGCTCCGTACACAGCTACTGAACAATGTCGCTCACTTTCTGGATTCCGTTTTTAGCGCGTTTTTCACGTAGTGTAAAAAAAGCGCTATTAAGACGCAAATTTCGTCTTCGTTCCATATTTTGTCGTACCTTTTTCTCAGCCTATAATTAACCAATTGACCTCGGGTTTTCGGCATTGGGTCGCATTTGTGCCTTAGATGAGCCGAATAATATTTAAATTTAATAATTTAAAATTTTATTTTTTTTAAAAAAAGTTTTTTTTAAAAAAATTTAAATCCCCCCTTTTTTTAAGTATGTGACGGGTTCTTACGCGTTTCACTAACCTTCTCATATATTCTTTAATGTTTTATTTATTTCAACCAATCTCCACCGGGAGACAAAGCGTGATTTATGCAAATGAGATATTTTATATAAGTTCGGGTTTTGCGAGTTAGAAAGGAGAATGAAATGAAATGAGAAAGAGTTTTCAAATGTAAACGTAGATGTTGTGAGTGGAGTCCATCGTACCGTTGTGGATAAAATTAGTTCATAAAAGAACTGCGAGAATAGCTGAGAAATAAGTCGCCTATTAAAGGAATCCTATTTCAAGTTGACCAAATCAAGATCTTAAAGAACCAACTAGACGAACCTGCCATAACACAAGAAATCAGGTTAGTTTTATAGATTACAATTAAGTATAAGAGTGTAGCTGTGATTGTACGCGTCGATCTTTCGTAGATTCAGATAGGATTCCATCGTTCATGATTATTGAACCCTTCTCATTCTCCACTGTGTTTTATTGTTCTTAAAATTGAATAGTATTTGTGTAATCTCTTAATTAAGAAAAATCAATAAATAAAAGATTGATTTGTTAAAATGAGTACTGAATTTATTATGCATTCAACACGTTCGGATTCAGGTAATACCCGAAGGGGAGTTGATAATCTTAGGGGTAGCGAAAGGCTACGACAAGTATAATACTGCTTTTTGTTAGTAAAAAGTTCATTAGTTGCATTATTGTAAAATACAACATGTGAAAAACGCGCTAAAATTACTTGACCATGCTAATGATCGATATTTGTTTTTTCACCTGCTCAACAATATATCTGCCGCCTCTTGTCTTTGACATTTTTGGAAAACAAACCCTAATCGTACTTTTAGCTGTTCCTTTTCTTTGGTAGGTTTTCCAAACTCGTGATCCAATACTTTTGTCAATTCCAAATTTTTGCATAACATTCATCCAATTGTGCCCTTTTTCAAGCTTGTCGATTATTCTGCCAAGTGTGAAAGTATCACGATGTAACACTTGTAAACATTTTGTTTGTAAAAGTACAAAGTTTCATATATTGTGCCACACATGTAACACTAAAAAAAATACATCGTTTCAGAAACCGGAAAATTTATTATTGCATTTGTGTGTTCCAAAAATGTTGCAATTAAGAAAATTATGTAATTAATAATTATAAAATACCTGTATTTTTTTAATTAATCTATCAAACTTAAACTTATCATGAGAAGAGAAAATATGACTAATTTATGTAAAATTCATTCTATGTGTTCAGCAGGTATAATTATATTTTAATATACTTTTGTGTTTGGAACACTAATTACATTATTAGAAATTATAGTTTCCCAAATTAAAGTTAAGTATTAGAAAGTTACGTTATAGTTTTTTTTTCCATTATTATATTAGATCTTAAATAGGCACCCTGAGCGGTTTAAATATGAAAAGCAATTATTCCAAACAAGTTATTTTTCTTAGTACTTTAAAATTAGAAATTTTAAATCCGTATTTTAATACATATGCATTTATGAAACTTAGTTACTTTGTTTCGGGATGAATTATTATCAAATTTGTAAGTTTAAAATTAAATTATAGATTTTTCGCAAAATCGAAAACCAAAATGTTATTATGAATAATGAAATCAAGGAATATTTTATAAGAGCAATTATAGATTTCTTTAAAATTGAAAGAAGTACATGGTTTCCAAGATTAATTTGCCTATATTATCCGTTAAATCTCAAATTTTTTGCAAATTTATGCAGAAATTTCATTGAATCTCTTAAGAAAATGTTTAGGAATTTTCAAAATAATATTATATTGGCTCTTTACAAAAAATATGATTGTTAATATAATTTAATCTTTTCAGGGATGAAATTTTGCGTTCGTAGAATGGAGTGAGCTTTACACAGAATTCAAATATTGAGGGGTTTTTATGTTACCCTCCCCGAAAAACCCGAGGGAAATGAATATCATTACAAAATACATGATAAACAAAATATATGATAAAAATGTAGCCAAAAAGAAAAAGAAAGTAATCGTAAAGAGAAACTGAAATTTAAAAGAAGGATTTTCGTTAAGATTTTAAAAAATGGAGAAGAATTTGTCGAGTTGAAAAAAAATATTGAAATGAAAATCATGGACAAAATGGTTTGTTACATTATAAAATAAAAAAATCACTCCAAAACTAAACTGTTTAATTTTTGTTTTTGCTTACGGTGTTGTTTGTATTTCAAGCTATATCTACTGTGTTATTTTTAAGCACTTTGTCAGAAGTCATACGTTAGAAAGTTTTAGATAAAGTGAAACTAAAAAAATTCTTTGACTTGTATGAAAAAGGTAACACAGACAGATTTTTCTCCTCCCCTATAAAGAACTATAAAATGATTCAAAAATCCTCTAATTAAAAGTTTAAAAAACTGTATTTAAATATGTATGAAAAAATATTGACCTTTGTAATGTTTGTCCGGTTCCTGCTTCCCTCTGCTCCCTCTCTTCTACCCTCAAACGCGGCTATATGTATGGGAGGAACTGAATAATCAGTAGACATGATTAACTCTAATTATTTTATTGGCACCAAAATATCAAGCAGGCACAATAATAATCTAATTAAAATAAAAGATCAGATAGCAGAGCAGGGAGGTGAGACTCATTAGCCTGGGGATAATAATATGGACCCTCAACTGAATCCACGATAACCTATAGAAGCTCAATATGCACTCATGTCCCTAAATTAAGGATAATGAAGTTTAGGCAAAGAAAGTGACAGAATCAAAACAAAATTGACTTATTTGTTAAGTCCATTTATTAAACAAAAGGTAAAGAGAAAAAAGATGCTACATGTTTGACATAATTAATAAAAATTGCGAATAAAAATTTGTTCCAACTTGTAGTATGTATAAAATGAACTTATACCATTTAACCCAAAAGAAAAGAAAATGCATTAAATTTGCTACACTTTTAATATCCGATTGGGGGTTGCTAAGTGTATTTACACCAATAAAATGTTAATAAAAAAAATTAATTTTATTTAACAAACTGAGTGATTTTATTTTTTTAATCTATTTCAAGTCTGAAAGCAGTTTAATACACCTTTACCAGAAATAATTTGCCCGTTTAAGGGTTAAGGAAACATTTATGTTCCCTTTACATTAGTGGGACATAAATAGCTAGGAACCAAATTGGAAACATTAAGAATTTTACAGTCTTTAATCTCAAGATAAAAACTTACTGACTTTTCCAATATGAGTAAAATTACACCCCTAGAAATAAATCTTCTCATTTAAGTCCTCCATTTTGTGGGTTTTGTAGTGTGTTGAGTGAGTGTTATATTAATGTCACACTCTAAAGCAGCCTTAGGACTATTGGCGACCGTCTTTGTTACTTTTAACCATGGTCAAGTGGCAAAGACGACACCTGAGCTGGTTATTTCTCTTCATACTTCCACACCGACAGATGGAAGTTTGAGCCTCGATAAATTTAACACGCGTTGGTCGCTTTATCGTATACTTCCTATTTTTCTTATCTTTTTTAGTATTACACGTTATTATTGCTATTTAACAGACTCATACTGACGATAATTATGTAACATAAAGAAATAAAATAAGACAAATACAGTGACCAAAGAGATAATTTTATTCAGGAAAAAATAACCTTATGGAAACCAATTTAAAAAGTTATTAAATTTAACAAATATTTCGCAAAGTACTACAAAAGTACATTGCTGAGGAGACATAAGCACTTCTTGAAATAACTTTAAATATATTTTTTATTCTTATAAACAGGAATTTTCTTCTTTAACCAGAATAACTCTTTCTTTTCCACCTGTAAAAATTATATTATATTCATATTAAGTAGTACGAATAAAACTTATATTTAGAGTCAATATTAAAAATGGTTTATGAAGAAATGTTATAAATCTCTTAATTATATTAACATATTGTACCCCAAAGTGTGTAGCAAAAGGACAAGTATCTCTTGAATTTCTGTAACAAAATGAATATTCAAGTGATATAATCCTTTTTTTTCTAATGAGTCATTCGAGTATTTAAGATATTCGTCTTCTTTGAAAGAAGTAATCTCGAGGAACATATAAATTCTAATACTTTTAAAAAAAGACTTCATCGCAATAAAATTATGGTTTCACATCGCTTCAGTTATTTTTTTCCTCTTTAATCGAGAAGAAAGTCACTGCTGATTGTGATCAGCGGAGTTTTTATCCGTGAGTGTCGTCACTCATAGGCCAGAAAATACCGAAATATGAACTCATTTTTTAAAAATGCACTGCAGAGTATACAAAGGTTGTATGCTTTATGTATATTAAAGTAAGGTACTTTATTTACAAAAGTTATTTCTTCGTAATATAATTTGTGTCCATTAGAAAGCTGAATACGTTACTTTCCGTAAATACTCATGCTCTAAATGAAAATTTACATTTACAAGAAAAAATTTAGAAACACAGAAACACGTCGAAAGCTACAATCATTGCATTTAAAATTAATTTGCTAGCTTGATTTTTTTTTTGTTGCAATGTAGGTCAAATATTTCAAAAATACTATTATGGAGAAGAATTTTGTTTCTTGTATTCGGCATATAGATGCTTCGAATGGCAAAGTCATTTGATTTCTAGTAAATAAAACAATCAAAATGTATTAATTGTCCCTATCACTATACTTAGAGTCTATATCAGAATCAATATCTAAAATATCTCACATCAGCTGTGCTGTTTCAAGTTAAGCTAAACATTTTCAAAAATTCGTCATTGTAACAGTAAAACAAAAACTATTTCGCCTATAAGATCTTATTATCTATTAAAAAGGACTGCAAAGCAAAGTACCTAATTCTCAGCGAATATTCATTTGACTTGCTTATTATAATCAAAAAACATTTGTTGTTTTGAAAAAGCGATATAACGCATGGAATGCAGTAACATTACTTTTCCTTATGCTTATCTATAAAAATACACGCGTGTGAGCCACATTTGTCCCATTTTGAGTAGAAGATCAAAGCTGCATGTATCTCGAATCCTAAAACATAAAATGACATCTATTGCGAAACAGACAGAGATTTCCACATGTTCCAAAGTATTAGGACGTATATGTGTTGGCCTGAGAGTCAACGAAAAAATATTTTGGCACCACATACGTGACAGCTCTAAACGGGGTGCTTTTTGTACTGTCACGTTTATGAGACAAACAAAAGGGTTACAATTTATTTGGAAACTAAGAAAGAGAGTGTGTTTGAATATTTTAACCCTTAGAGTAGCAAGTCAATGACCCCTTTTAATAAGTCATTTTGGCAATTCCCCAATTTTTTATTTTCATTCAAAACAAGTGTGAATACGCATACAAAATATAAAAACATATGATTACTTCACATCATTCAGGTTTCATGGATACTCTTTACTTACTCCCCTAAAAGAACAAAACTTTGTTTCTGGGGATACTTTCCATATTCAACATCACTGTTTGCATCAGAAAATTCCTCTCCTGATTCCTTATTTGTTAAAACTTCTCGATTTCATCACATGTAACCAAGTTTCTTTTTCGTCGAAACTCTGAGATCGTATAGTTTCGTAAATGCAAAGAGTTTCAGAAAACCATTGCCTACTTCGGACGCTTCTACTTAAGGTGAAAATCCTAAAATAATACTATTTACTGCCAGTAGATGACATTACATCTTTGGAAATCCTCAGAGGCTAATGTACATATGCCACATTACCACTTGGGTGTAAAAACACAAAACGTATATATACGTTTATAAGACCTAGGGCACAGCTTCTTACTTAAGAATATTCACGCCATTACCACTCAAAAGAGTACGAATAAATATTGATCAGTACAAATCTTCCTTTTAAAACATAAAGAATTTCGTTATGAAAGAGATAAGACTATATTTTTGAATATCAAATCTCTTGGCTTACAAAAAAGCAGTTTAAGTAACTGTTATTATACATAACTTAATTTACTTACTCGTCTCGACATGCTTCCTCACAATCAAAAAGAGATTCAAAATTGTTCGCATTTCCCAGACATCCAGTATAGATGAACGTTTTGCACGAGTCAGTGTAAAAATCGTAATACCATCGCATTATATTGTTATGGCAAATTCCTTTAGCCATTGGGAGAGTGCATTTATCTGTAAATTCAAGTATAAGGTGTAATTTAGCGTAAACATTAAACATAACTACTATATTATATTCTTTTATTATCAATTATTTTCCCTGAGGTTTTCACAAAAAATGTCGGTAACTTGTGAAATGTTAATAATGCATAAGTTGCATATTGACAGTAATTACAACTATGCACATAAACTGAAAATAAATACTGAAGCCATAAATGATATGAATGTAGTGTATCATTAAGTTCAATAATTTATGTATATAAATTAAATTTAAAGTAATTCAAACATACAACTAGAAAATTTCCGATTAATTTAAAACGTACTGAAAATTTTTCAATTAGCTCAGAATCACATTTTGAGAACTTCCAATTTATTGAAATGACTGACTACCTCCTGAAATGTAATTTTACAAAAGCATATAACTGTATTACGTTTTTAAATTTAGTTTCATTTCAATTTCAAAGTACATATAAAACAGTTTTTTGAATATTATTTAAATAATAATATTTCAATGCAATTTTGTGGCAAATATTGAAAAGGAAGAATGACCTTTTTTTAAAAAAAACATTCTCCTTTTTGAAAATATGTTCCGATAATAATAATACTTTCTCTATATAGAAATGAAAAATCAATTTTTGGGATACTTTGAATAATATTTGTCTGGAATCTAAATTTCTTCAAAAGAAAAGCATTTATTCTAAGCCATTTAACTTTTTCCTTGGGAAGGCGTTATAAACAATAATTTTTAGAATAATTGATAAAATTTTTGAATGTAGTAAAAGGATTATTTTCCTTTAAAACTTGTAATCCAGTATGTTCCACAAATCTTTGTGGTCCTAGCTTATTTTTTAAAAAAAAATGTTTAGTTGAGATTTCTAATGTTTCTCTCTAACTATGAAGTGTTATATTTCTCTTCAATATGTGTGTTGAAGAATCTGCAATACAATCACTTTAACATTAACTTTGATAATCCTATTTTTAAAGCTATTAACCATTACTGGTGTGTAAAATTTCGAAAAAATAGTAACGGAAAATTAATTGAACTTTAAGTAAAAACCATCATATAAATATGTTTTGAATAAAATTCCTGGACATAAACACTATTCCATTACAACTGTTACTTAAGACTTGACGATTCTGTGCAGTCAAAAAAAGTTTTTTTTTACACTACTGATTAAATGAAGTATTCAAATTTTTGGTTTGCTTAATGTTCTTCTATCTTAATGTTTTGATTCATAATATTCTTGAAAGTTCTTGAGTGGTTTTTTATATTATTTTGAATACAAACACATAATACTTTTGAATAATTAAATTGATTTAACTCAGATATTTGAAGTGCGAAGATTATTCTTATTGTGCATGCGTTAATTATGTAAACATTATGGCTTTTATTTCCTCAAATATAAAGGACATTGTACAACACATTTCGACTGCTGTTATATTTATAGGCTATAGTTCTACAATTTTGAGATACATGCTTAATGGCATTGCAAAAAGTATGTTTAAAATCTTGTATGATAATTGCAATAACAGAATTCTAAAATAAGTTCTAATATTAACTTTTAAAAAAGTGCATAAGTACATACCATCAAATTCTTCTTCTTCTTCATCTACGTCATCGGGACATCTTCTTTCACATTCTTCTATTGAGCTAAATCTATTTCTATTTCCCTTACATCCCCTGTAATAGAATTTTCGGCACATCTGATATTGAGGATCATAATAGTACATCGGAATTTTTGGTAAACATGAACTACCTTCTTTCATTGGTTCATGACAAAGAGAAGTTACTAAAAAAGAAAAAGGATATAGTTTGTACAATGCACCAGATATTAAGGAAAAGATGTTTTTAAAAAAAGACAACACGCATGCATTTGTAAAATTGTTGAAGAAATCAAATCATAAACTAAAAAACAATTAAAAAGGATTATAGAAAAGTTCAAGAACATATAGGCTGTCTGAAAAGAATAGCTACACATTGAAAAATTAGTTAAAAATAAACAAAGATTCTTACTCACGGTTTCTTCTTATATTCTACGAAAAAAGGATTAAATATTTTCGTTTGATAATATGCAAGCTAAATGGTGCAACATCCAAGTCTTACAACATTCACTGTTCAAAATGTTTTCACCGCTAGAAGAAGCACATGGTTTATGCAATTTAAATCAGCAAACCATGTACAGAGCTCACGAAACAGCACCACACTAGAGTGAGAAAGGAAGAAAATGTTCTTGGGGTGAGATGATTGAAAAAAAGTTAGTCCAATAGCGTGGTCATGCAAATCCCCGGACAGGAAACTTTTGGACTTCATATTGTAAAGATACGTGAGAGACATTGTTTACAAATCTTCAAACAGTGACAATGATAAACTAAAAAGTCGTGTTACAATAATCTCATTCAGACTGTTGCAGTGCTTCTTAGAACCAGGCTGGAAATCTAGTACAGCCTTGATTTATTAAGCGTATATATCATGAGGCGTACATTAAGATCGTGCAATAAAGCATTGTTGTTGTTGTTTATGCCACCTGATCGACAGTAACATCAGATCAAGGTCCATGAAATTCATCGCGGCTAAGGGCTAGAATTTTCCGCCTGTCGTTAGCCTAAGCTTTGAGCCCCCAAAGAAGATGACAGTGCAATTTTGCTTACGCAACGCGATAGATGGTGACACCGTTCGGACCCACAGATTTAACAAACACGTTCTCCGTTTTGTGCTCGGCGGGCATTTGGTGGCATCGGCCATTGAACCCAGGCCGTCCGGTCTGGAGTCCGATGCTCTAACCACTAGGTTACCCACGGCCCATAAGCATTGTAAAAAACTTTAATGTTTTTCTTTATGGGGGGGGGAGTAACCGTAAGTGAATATCTTTATTTATCATTATTATTATTATTATTATTTGCATTAAAATTTGAAAGCGCAGTCATATTTTTCATACCCCTGTATTCAAGGCTTTTTTCTTTTCTTTCTCAATAACTTTTAATGATGAGAATAGTTATTCCCATTTCTTGTGTCAAATACATCAATATTCAAATACATTCCTCTTTAATGTATGAATGGATACATTAATGAGACACCATATGGATTAAACTTGCATCAACCTCCGATTGCCGCGAAAGAGACGGTATGAGTTGTTACTGGGGCCCTTGTGATTAATAATGTCTTTTTAAAATACACATTGTCTACTCTGCAATGTGCATTTAAAACTAAATTAATAAAAACAAATACACACATTAATTAAAAAGGCCGAGCATTTCTCTATGTCGATAAACTACGACTCATTCACATTTTCAAATGGTAAATACAAGATTTAACAGAAAGGGTGTGAATTTTAAAGGAAAACTAAGAAATGTTACATTAAAAGGATTTATATACATAAATGGATGAAAAATTACATTTATTTATTTTCAAATCTTTAATTCATATAATCGCATTAATATATAAAAACTTCGATATATTTCTATATTGTGTTACTTTCTTCATATACATTTCATTCATTACATTTCTTGCTCATATATTTCCATATTATACACTGCCAGGAAAAAAAATCCCAACACTAAAAAGAAAAAGTTATCGTAGAGTAATGGTCAATCCAACAGTCTAGTTTTAATATATTTAACTGATTACATTTTTACAATTACAGGTTAATTTAAACTCGGAAAAATGTATTCCAAATGAGAAATGCTGTTACATTAATATCCAGTGTAAACTCTAGAATTTTGAATACAAGCCAGCAAACTTGCATGCTTGATGTACTTCCTGCGCCAACACTGGAACTGTAAGTTCTGGCTATAGATGATGTTGGAGTGGTCGTCCATTGATATCCCATGCGAGATCAATTGGATACAAATATGGGGATTTTGCAGGTCAAGATAGCATGTCAATACTCTGTAGAGCAAGTTGTGTTGCAATAGCGGTGTGAAGGTGTTATTTTGTTTGAAAACTCTTCTTTGAATGCTGTTCATGAATGACAATACTATAGGTTTAATTACCAGTTTGACGTTATTACGTTAGAAGTAACTAAGATAGTGCTTCTGCTGTCAGCCCAGACAAGGACTCCAGGTGTAAATACAGTGTGTCTAGGCCACATACAGTCTGGTTGCAGGCGATCCCCTAGCTTCCTTCTGACCAACATCTAATCCTCACTCGCATCCAGTCAGAACCCGCTTTCATCCGAAATCTCAAGACCTCCCCTTCATCCTCCAATGAGCTCTGGATTGACACCAATGAGTTCTTGCTTGGAGTCAGTGGAAAACTCACCACAGCATGCATAACTCGGGGCGGTCCTAATGATTAATTGTGTCATTGTGGTAACAACTGCAGCTCAAATTTCTGCTGCAGTCGCAGTACGATGTGCCACAGGCATACGCCGAATACGGCGGTCTTCCCTCTGAATAGTTCCACAGGGCTACCCTGAACCCATTTTTCTTGAGACAGTACCATCCCTCTTTCACTGTTACCAACAATGATACACAGTGGTACATTCAGGTCAAGTCTTTTTACAATATCCACCTTCTCGTAGCCGTAGTTTAGCAACCTTGTTTAAACTCCGTAAGCTGTGGATAATTGCTTCTTCATCTTCTTAAAGGCATTCTTGGCTAACATCGACTCAATACGGCAAATTTCAAAGGCAAAAAACGCTCAAGAACTTTATAGCACATATTTAAACCAACCCAGATTTGTAAGTTTAGAATAGCACTACTAGCCTCACACTTAAGCGCGATGAGCGAAATTTAAATCCATCTCATCTTTCAATTGTATAAACAAACCTACCAAATTTCGTTTATCTAACACGAGTCTTTCTTGGTGTTAGGATTTTTTTCCGTCAGTGTATCATTCTAGTCATAATCTCGGTTTCTCACTTCATTGTACAGCCATATATTCTTTTTTACTATTATTATGTTTATCTAAGTCTTAACATTAAGCCTTCTTGTTGACTAGTTACTTTAGGAATTGTGATTTTGAAACATGGTGTAATGGTTTCTTTCTGTAATATTTGTTGTCATTTGAATTAGAATATACACATAAAGTTGTTTTAAGAATATTGTTATAAAAACATTACCTAAAGGCATTTTTTTTTGGGCAAAAAATGACATATTTTAAAAATATTCTTTTATATAAAAGGCTTCCATATTTATAATATTTTAACTATATAGCTAATACATTTTTATAAAACCTGAGGTATTATTTTTGAAATATATAACTTAGAAGTAGATGATTTTTTCAGACTTTTATACATAAGAGAAAGTATAGAATTGTTATTTATAAGACTGATTTTTAATTCCATTGGGTATATTTCTATGAAAGTAATTTGAATGTTTAAAATCTTTTAGTTCAGTCTTTATTCTGAAGTATTATCTATATATAAGTAACATACTGATCTTATAGTAGTATTTTCTACTAAAAAAGAATGCAGGAAAATGTGTCGTTCTTTCTTTCGATATTATTCTTAAAACAATATTTTATGTATATTGCATTTCAATTGACACAAAACATAGAAAAGCTATTCATTTACACACTTTACCACATCCAGAGTTCCTGATGTAGTCAGTCAACTAGATTAAATCAAGAAATGTACAATATAATTCTCAAACAAGAGTTTGCATGGTATAAAACATGATGTAAATTTATTCGGATTTTTTAAATTTTTTCAATGTTAGTTAAATTAAAGTTTAAAAAAATATAAAATATGACACACATTTGATATGCATTTAAAAAATTTTGTTATAATTGCAAATAATACTTTACCCATTTCTTTTCGTCTGGAGATCACAACTGGTAGCAATATAACCAAAAGAATAATTAACTTCATTCTTCTTATTTTGCGCTGGAATTTAATCAGTAGTATTGTAAAAATAAGAAACTAGAATTCCCTTATTTAAAATAAATAAGCAAAGTATACAGTTTTGAATGTTTGATTCTTTATTTATGGCAAACACTCAAAGTAGCACAAAGATTGTTGTCAACTGGAATTTTAATTTGAACCGCGGGTGAGAGATAACCGCAATATCTCAATTACCACTACTTTCTCCAAAATTCCGTACCACTACATCATGAAGTCTTGAAATGTTGCAACAGATGTAACATGGAACAGCCATTTAATATGTTTTAATCTGTTTAATTTATTATTTTTTTTAATTTGTAATTGTTTCTGTAGAAAGGAGTTAATTTTTGAAAAGAGGCAAAATTTGTCGCTGATTTGCTCTAGTTTTCAATAATTTTAGAAAACTGTAAAATCGTACTTCGTCTTATTTGTATTGTTTATATTTTAATTTTGTATTTTTGCATGCAGTTTGAATGTAATAAACAAATTTATTTTAATCAATTTTCATTACTGTGTAGAAATTCTGCCCTTTTGAAACGGCAACAGGAAATTACCTCATTAAACTACTAAAAATTTAAAGATTAAGTAAATCTTATTAAACTTAACAAAGATATTTTAACTACCAATTAACATGCATTAACGTGATTAAAAATAGTTTAGGAACGTGTGAATATTTTACGATAAAATAGATTGAAAATAATTTCCTCTAAACAGCAAAACTTTAAATTATTTTCTTTTTGTAAAGAAGACTGCAAGGAAAAAGTATTTTCACAACATTTTTTTCAACCCTAGAAAAACTATAATTTTTTTGAAAAGTCCTAACACTTTTTAAAAAAATCTAATTTATTTACTAGAATGAAATAAATCTGCCGTCCTCTTATGGAAGCATTCTGTATAAAATAATTATGGCAGGTATAGAAAAATATTTATAATTATTACTCTTGAATTAAATTCTTCTACTTGCAAAAATTTAGGGCTCAATTCAAACATAAGTAATTGATGTTTCAAGATCATGCGATGAAAATGAAAGTGTTGATAAAGAAAGAAATATTAAAATATTATGAAAATAAACACAAATCATGTAACATAACAGTTATAAAATATTTATAAAACAAAAAGTAAATCATTACCTTAATCTTTATATATGTAGGAACGTACTTCTGAAAGTGAAATTGAATCGTTTAAAATTTCCGAAGGTTTATTTCGAACGTTGTATGCCTGAGCTTTATATAGTTATTAACAAACTGATTTTTTTTCTTGGAATTATTCTTAGGAAACAATTTCCTTTTTTAGATATCCCATCAAAAAAGGAACAATGGAGAAATAATTATAAAATTTCTTAATTTATATAATGAAGCTTAATTTTTTGAGCTTTCGAAATAATTTCGTGTTAATTAGCATATTCTACTACTATTAGCTATTCCATTAAATGCCTTCTATATTAATTAACACTGAAATAATTGTGTTCACAGAAAATCATTAGTGAAATTTTAATATTCAATATGAATACTTAACACCAATTAAATTTGAATATATGTACGAAATTTAATTTTTCCACGTACAATTAAAATAATAATAATTAAAGTAATTATGAAGCAATAAGTTTAATTAAAACCTTACTGAACATGAATAAATATAAGCATGCCTATAAAGAAAAATCTAAAGCTATAGTACTTTTTTGAATAAAAATTTACTCAATGTTTGCTATATTTGTATAAAATTTATTTTTATGACCATTTTCCTCGAAGCTATATCCTGCTTCTCAATGTCAGATGTTAATGAACAAATTACAACATCAGGATATTTATAAAAATATCACATCGTGCATGGTCATGATTTTTTTCTATACTTTCGAAACAAATTTATTTTAACCCATGCATGAATGTAACGTATTATTCATATTATCTATCATTATAAAAAAAACATATTATTATAAACTATTAGCTGAATTTACCAAAGGAAAATCTTAATTATAGTTAAAAGTTGAAGAATTTCAAAAAATATTATAAAAGAATTTTCTTTCTTTCCTTCTTAATTTTTATATCTTTATCTACTTGTATTTTGATATATTTAGACTTACTAAATTTGATGTTTTAGAAACACGTAATTAAATTCATTAAAACAGTATTTAAGTCATTTAATTTCTTATTTTTCCCTAAATTATGATCAGATTTTATTTTTATTTCACGAATTGTCTCTTACACATTGTCTAAAGGTGACATACGTTTGGATCCCGCCCCCCCCCTCTAAAAATGACATTAAAGCTACCTTTATTTTAACCTTCGAAATAAGAAATTTTCTGTTTAAAACTTAAATGAGGTCGGATTTGCCTTAAGAAACTTTTTGTAAGAAATTCAAAGTTTCTTGTTAGTCGATGGCGTATTTTTTTTTATACTTTTTGATTCTTCAAGAATCGAATGCTTTCCGATGGTGAACTAAAGTTACGTCTATCGTGAAATCAGGAATATCCGTTAAAAGTATTTATCTAGTTAAAAAAAATATAAAAAAACTTATTGTTAATGTAGTGTATTACCTACTTAGAAAATAGGCAATGCATATGTTTATACCTATACCACTTAGTTAGTAATACTTAGTCTGATACTTTATAGAAAGTGAGGTACTATTTTATACACCTTTACTACCTGTTACTTGCCCAAGTATCCCCAATCCAAACTCCATACTCGTTAATCTTTCTTACCTGTGTTGGTGACGTCCACAGAGAAACTTTCAGCTTTTATAAAATAACGAAGGTCTCCCAGTCGTGGGCTCTTGCTCTAATACGATCCTTATCTGGATTTAATCACCGTCGAGTGATACTCTTAGACTTCTTCAAGTGATAAACTAAGATTTGCACTTAATAAATTCACGATTTTTCACTTACCAAGTAACTCCTAAAACTCGCGAATACAGAATGTATATAATGTACTTAATTTGCATAATCACGCTTTCTTCGCTCGGTGAAAGTTGGTTGATAATATTATTGCCCCATAAAAATCTCCAAGGGGTTAGTTATAGACGCGCATAGATCTGTCATACCTTAGAGATAATTTATTGGATTAGTAAATAAAAAATTAACTTTGAAAAAATTTTAAAATTAAGAAATTTTGAAAGGTTTTCTTTTAGTTTTTTTAATATTTGTTAAATTTATGAGATAGTCTAACATAGATTACTTCATATTATTCATTAAAAAAGTAATTCATTATCTTGCTAGCACAAAATTTCAATCAAGAACTCAGTATCTGAAAACATTTATTTAACACTAAGAAGAATGTTCAAATAATAAGCAATATCCCCCCACTACAAGTCAATAACATCTTATTGATACAAGGGAATAAAATACAATGTGATACACACATTATATGTATATATATATATATAGTACTACTTTGGCTAATATTTCTTAACATCTTGACCAGTTATACTTAGGAATATAACTATTTGTATGTATTATATATATATATATATATATATATATATATATATATATATATATTTGCAAAAAGTTATACAACACACTCTAGACAATATCTCAAACTCCATTATTGTAAAGAATAGTAAAGATATCGTTGAGAACATGCAAGGTAAGAGTGTTAAATCTTTGCATAGCTTTGATTTTGAAGACTTATTCAACTCTATTGATATAGAGGATATGATTAAAGTACTTAGAAATTTTATATTAAATATTCATTAAATAACTTGATAAACTATGATAAATATAATATTATTATACTCAATGTTTTGAAAGAAAATTACATATTTCATAATGACTCATATTATCAACAAATTAAAGGTCTGCCACAGGGTGGCCCAGCTAGTAATAGTCTGGCTAATATCTATTTACACTATTACGAGAATGAAAAAATTGATACAGACTCTTGTTACTTTTTTAGATACATCGATGATCTAATTCTTTTCAGTAATAAAGTTGACTTTACTCCTATATTTGATTATTATCCAACCTACCTGTGAAACTATTAAAAACCAATTGCAATATAGAGTCAGCAAATTTCCTTGATCTAGAATTAAAAGTTGAAAATAATATGCTAAAAAGTAATATTTTGATAAAAGAGACTCTTTTGATTTTAATGTTATAAAAATGCCATATTGGAATAGTACCCTTCACATTTCAATTTTTAGAAATATCATTCTAAATTATATAAAAAGAAATAATGATTTAGTATCTGAAGAAGTATTGAGAATTAATAATTATAAAAAATTCTTTCAAAGTTGCCTAGACTATAACTATCCAGCTAATTTTATTTATAAATATATGTCATCAAAGTTATAGCTATTTAATTATTTTTATTTAAGTATTCATTTCTATTTATTTTATAGTATATAATTTTCTTGTTATATTTCTTAATATATTTAGTCTATAGTATATAATATTCTTAATATATGCTTATATTAAGTTTAGTTACTAAAAATATATATAGATGGCGCCTTTATTCTTAGTATTGCTGTGTTTTTTTTAATGCATTGAGTCAGTACATTTGTGGAATCTGTATACATCGGGTAAGATTAGAGTTTCTTTGCTCATTTACATTATTGTTAATTATGGTTATATTCATTATTAACCTCTCTTGCAAATATTTTTGTTTATACATATTTATATTTGTCTATTTCTTCCGGATTCCTATGGTAATTTAATATTGCAATTTCTATTCTATTGCTGTTTTATTCACCCACGTGGGTTTTAGGCTTTTTGCCTTAGTTTATACTGGAGCTATTATGTAGAAACAATTTCTGCTGCAGGAGAAGGTTGAGATCTCACAAACATTGTTTAATCCTGTTTCACTGTCCTAAACCAGTGACAGCTCGAGAAATCATAATAGTTTTCCACTCTAGCTACATTTCTTTTTGGTTTGTCATGGTTCCATGTTCTTGGTTCTTCCGGTCTGATCTTAGGATGCTTGGGATTTATTAGTCTTCTTTTGAATTATTTACTGCTATATATATATATATATATATAATTCGTGTGTGAGTTTGTCAGTCAAATTACTTCTCTGTATAATCACGAAATTTTAGTATACATTTGTTAGAACACAGCATTGCAGGGTTCTCACGCGATACATTTTTTCGACTAATATTTCGAATGGAATTCAAGTAAAAGTGTGCATTTCTGCTCACAAAAATCGCACTATCCTATGTTGGAATAACTGTTCATCTAACATACCATTTTATTTGCTTTCAAAGTGGCAGCTATCTTCATTACTAGAATGAAAATACCAGCGTCATAATGGACAAAGTTTATATGAGTACGCCATCACATGATACTGATAACAACTTGCTTCTAGTTAATCAGTTCAAAATCTCACGTGACGTGAGAGTCATGCGATAAGCAATCACGTGTTCCCAGCTAATCAGTTCATGTGCTTTGTTGTTGCCAACTTCTGCTCTTTGTAGAACATTTCTTTAGAAAAATAAATATTTTTCAACAATAATAAGGATATAGGTTTACAAACTACTTTTTATTTAAAAGTACACGCATAAAATAAGATATTTTCCCTGGAAATAAGATATTTGTTTTCCTGGCATTCTCTGGGTTTACTTATCACGATGGATTAATACAAGCACGCATCTGCCCTTTCGGAACATGCCCACCCATATATGCACATTTTCCCCTCAGGATGATGGCATCTACCAGCAGAGCAATACGAAGTGTCATAAAGTTGGCAGTGTACGAGCGTGGATCGAAGAGCACTATAATGAGTTTACCGTCCTCTTCTAACCATCGAACTTACATTGAATCGAGAATATGTGGGATCATCTCAATCGCGTTGTTCGTGCCATGGATCTTCACTTGCGTAATCTAGCGCATCTGGCCACGGCACTGGAGTTGGCATGGCTCAACATCCCAGTGGATACATTCAGGAATCTAATTGACCCTGTTCGTCTCGCAGCAGTCCGTTCTGCGAAAGGTGGTTATTCTGGCTTTTGACAGGTGGTCGCATTAATGTGACTGGACTGTGTGCTATTTGAAATATATTGGGCTTAAAGGTAATATAGAAATTTACATTGCTTTTTTTATAATAAATTGTAATCCTTCAATTTTTCCAATTAATTACTTCTTTCAACAGTAATGGAATATAATATTCTCATTAAGATTGTTTTACTAAATAATTCTTGTTCAAACAGCTAATATTCTTGATATTTTTCCAATTCATTTGCACAAGTAAATTAGTTTTTCAAAAATAATTTCTAAATATATGCTGAGAAACAAATTGCAACTGATAATGAATTATAGTATCTGTCTAATACACTTTAAATTAATGATACAAACATTTTCTGAAAAAGAATGGGTCTATTAAATGTTTTAATAACGTATTTTCTACTTTTAGTTTTAAATTAATTGATATTATGTACTATATCTACGCACACACATAAAATATTTCTTTATCATTTCTCTCTAAATATTTCGCCAGTTTTATTGATGATCATGATCATTTCATATGCAATGCTTCTGCCTAGTGGTAAGCCAGCATAACTTTTAAGGCCTTATGTAAAAAGGACGATGCACGTTGAATCTATCGAGAATGAAAGTCTTCAAGCTGATGGGTGTGGAGGTTTAAACAGCGGGGGGTTACCAGCTTAGATATTTTCCACGTCACTTGACCGAGGTTCAATACTACAAAGGTCCATTGCCAATAAAGCTTGCTTTACTTCAAAGGGAAACTTAAACAATCTTCAATCAAATTCAGTTTTTAATCTAATTCGAGGTTTCTAACTTTTAAGAATAAATTTACAAAGAACTTCCATATAACTTTATTTAGTAAAATATAGATCAATAAATTGCTTTAGAAAAGATTTTTTATTTATATTTTCTTTAACAAAAATAAATAAATTTAAATTTCTTTATATTAGTTAGAATTTTTAAAACATTAAAATTGTTGAACTATATTTGTCCTGAAATATTTTAAAATTACATTAAAATCAAATTAAAATTAAGTTTTTAATTCTGTTTTTTCCTACATCAAATAAAACTTTCAAATTTGATATTAAAATATATAAACTAATATTGTTTGTTTTTAAAATAAGGATGATAATTTTACGATTTAAAATAGGACAAATAATTACACAATTGCTTTTTAAAACACAATTCGCATTAACTAGTCATAAACGGGCAGAACAAAAACCTTCATTCGATCATATTAGTTTAAATCGAAGTCCAGGATTTCAGTAAGGAAATTGAAGGTTTAATACAGCTGTAGCAGATGCATTTGCTTGGCTCGTGAAAACTTCATCGAATGCAAAAAAGATGTTCTAGAATTCTAGTGATTAAACTCAGCACATTCTAAAATAAGATGAACTTAAAAAAAGAGACGACATGAAATTCAAGAGTCGTGGAATTCAATTTTAGAAAAAAAAACTTGTACTGGTGTCAATATTAGCTTCTGCGAATGTATTTGGCCGATATTTGTGAAATAGTTTCTTTATAGACAGTAAAAATACAATATGCTTCAGTTTTCTTGTTTTGGATAGTAGGAAGCACAATCAGAATTCAACTTTCCTTGTAATGTTTTCCTCTTGCTTAGCTAAAAACTGTAAAATTTCTTGAAATAAAGGAAAAATTCACAGGAAAAATACAATTAAATAAATCACAAATAATATATATTGTAAAAAAAAAATAAACATTTTAAGTTTGTGACGGATCTAATCGGCCTTCGACTAACCTTCTCTATTTTCTGTAAAATAATTTATTTATTTTAACCAATCTTCATCGAGAGCCAAGCGTGATTTATGCAAATAAGGTATATTATATAAGTTCGGGTTTCGCGAGTTAAAAAGTTAAGTAAAATGAAGAGATAGAAGAGTGAAGTTAAATGAATTAAAGATAGAGAGGTCAGCACGCAGTTGTTGACATTCGTAGATAGCGGTTACGTGTGGCGCTACGTTAGGAAAAGCTGATTGAAGATTGTAAAAATCCTTGTTACAGAGTGTGGATCCTTCACCCATTCCCCAGCCAGTAAAAAGGCAGAAATCATCAAGAAGGAACATCTGATGTAAAATATAAGGTCAGTGATTTAATTTAAGATATTGCGAATATTCGTACGTGGCGTAGCTGTAATTGTGCGTGTTTAAGCTTTCCTAGATTCAGTTGCTATTCTGTTATTCCGCTAGTAGTAGTTCCCCTTTTCGTACTCAACTCTAATTTGTTTCTCTTAAATTTGAATTGTGTGTTTCTAACTATTGGTGTTAATTAGAATCAATAAATCTAGTTGATTTGCAATTATGTCTTTTGATCATTTAAGTCCGCCTACACACCCAGTAGTATTTGCAAATAGACAGGGAGATGGTAGTGTAAGTGGAGGCTTTCATCCACGACAAAAACGTTATTTAGCACACAGTTAATAAATCTAAGCATTCATGACACACACATTTCAAACTCTTTTTTTTTTTAGTGCGAAAGGGGGTAATGTACTGGGTGTTACAAAACTGTCCTGGACTTTGATAATTTTATGACCCACGTGGATATTTTTTTAAGCTTTAGGCTTACACGAATGTTTAATTTAAAAAAAAAAACGTTATTAAATACAATCCTGCGACTTCGAATATCTCAACTTGCGTTGTAGAAAGTTATTTCTTCAGTTTTTAAGGAAGATGTAGTTACCGGCCACGACACAACTTTTTCAAATTATTTATTTGATAATATACAACCAGATAATGTACACGTTTTTAATTAAAGTATAAAATATTCCATAAATACCCCTCCATTAGAAGCGTGAATCTCTCAGATGCATAGTAAAAATAGTTCCTGGGCTGCATCCACACGATGAAA
The DNA here is from genome assembly GCA_019973975.1 of Trichonephila clavata. Taxonomy (NCBI): domain Eukaryota; kingdom Metazoa; phylum Arthropoda; class Arachnida; order Araneae; family Nephilidae; genus Trichonephila; species Trichonephila clavata. Next base: position 100,991 of record BMAO01012419.1, read on the forward strand.
TGGAACACACCCTTTCTTTTTCTATCTGCCTTTCATCACTCGCCTTAGGATTAAGTTTCAAGAACGAGGATGATTTCTTTTATATTTCGGGTAGCAGCCCACCCAACAATGTCAATTTTTATGATTTTGTACTATTTCGTTAACTTTGATTTTTCATGTGTAACATCTTTCCTCTCGATTGCTGGAGATTTATGGGAGTGATTTCGTGAAAAGGGACGGAAATGCGTAACAGGAAGTTGGGGAAGCGCGCGCTATTCAGTGAAGTTCTATTTTTTCCTCCTTCATTCGGGAGGTGCTCCCCCCTATCCCCCACCCCCTGCGGTTTAGGTCATGGGATCTTTGTTTTTGTTTTCTCACTTTAGGATCAGAGAAGAAGCTAAGTACTTTAGGCAGAGACGTGGTTACACAATGACGAACGTGTTTCGATACCTGACTTCGATTGCTGCGTACAATTTAAACGACCGTGAGACAGAGCAGCTGGTGTTGCGATCTATCGTAAACAGAACGACTCACATGTTGTGGCTCGACATATGGATATTACTTATCGTCAAACAAGTGGACTGGGTATTGTTAGTCAAGATATTGGGGACATATGTGCGGCAGAATGCTTATTTGAAAATGGACAAACAGTGATTTTGGTGGTAGTATACATTTCTGCGAATCAAACGGTTCAAAAAATTAAAGATTTACTGCATTTTTTTACTTTTACCATATACCGAAGGTGGTTCTGTTTTTTTTTTTTAAACTATCACTGGCTTCCCATGATTTTGAGTGGTGATTTTAAAGTTAACTTCAGTTTGCTAGAAGCCGAGCCACTCATAGCTTTTTTAAAAGATGAACTCAACCTCGAAATGAACACAAATCGAAATGTTTCGACAACTAACAGTGGTACTGTGTCGCCCATCCGGTATAGTGGTTAGCGACGCTGACTACTGTGCCGCAGGACCTGTGTTCGAATCCCGGAGAAGGCATGGATGTCTGTAAATGTATAGTACCCCTTCGCGACATGGGGGTACTCTAAATAGCCGTCGAGCCACAAGTCCTCTCGTGAGGTTGGTAGAAGGGGGTGGGAGGCCCCTGACCACCCCTAGGGTGTTCTCCCTCAAAATTGGAGTAGAACCGAGCTAAAACGTACTGTCACCTGCATGGTGCTCAAAGCTACGGCTAACGACAGGCGTACAATCTAGCCCTATGCCATGATGAATTTCGTGGGCCTCGATCTGACTACGTCAGACAGGAGGCATTAGTCACAACAACACACAACAACAGTGGTACTATTATTGACGCTATTTTTCAACGGTTTTTAAATACTTGGAAAACACAAGTATATGTGTCATATTTTAGTTATCATAAATTATCATTACCGCTCTTTCCCAAATTGAACAAGAATAATTATTTTGATAAAAAATTGCATTACTCCTTGTGTTAATTAAATAAAATTTTCATTAAAGATATAATTATTCCATAGAAAATTATTTCCAATCATACTCGTTTCATTTTTTTCAGGATTTAAGCTGCTATTGCGAATTTACCACGATAACATGTCAGATGTTACACATCATATGCGACTACTAAAAGGCTCGTTTCTTTTTATTTTTTTCTCTCGTAAAATAGAGTTTTCAGTTTTATACGAAAATGAATTATTTTCGTATAAAACTGAAAACTACTTTATTTTACAAGACAACACTTGTCTTGAATTATTTAGTAACTTCTGTTTGATAGTTTTCTTTTCTGCTGGGAGTTGAGATACATCTGAGGGGTGCCACGTGCCTAGCCAGTGACTGTATTTTATTCAATTCTCATTGTATGTGGAATAAACTCCCAAAACGTCTATATGGGAATCAAAACTACTCAGATCCTTGCTCACATATCCAGGAAAACTAAGTCACAAACTTTTGAAAGAGCATATCCAATGACGATCTGAGTGTAGCATTCACATGCCTTGTTCATTTTGGTTCAGGATTGAAGAAATGCCTGATACACAACGGCCCATTCAAGATGAAAAACAAAGAGGAACATCACCATGAACTTGGAAAAGTAGGTACTGTTCCCTCTTGTCAGGACACCAAGTAAAGAGTATTTATAAGTTTTGCAATGCATTATACGAAAACTCCATGTCCCATGAACATTGTAAAGAGATTTGTGAAGACTGAAACAAGGCTTATAAAATGCAAACAGTTTTAATACCTGTTGGTTCCTGCTTGACTCTGAACACTCTTGTCTACCTGTAAATCCAGCTAGGTGTGTGGGAGAAACTGAATGATCATCAGACATGATTTATTGTTACCAAAATATCAATCAGACACAATAACAATCTAATTAAGATAGGTGATTAAATAGTAGAGCGCGTAGGTGAGATTCTATATCACGGAGATACTACTACGGACTCTCAATTGAATCTAAGATAGCTTAAATACGCTCAAATATAACTACGTCACACACTAATAAGCTAACTTCTAATTAATCAAGCTCACGATACCTGTACTCTTTATGCCTTGAATCCTACACTGGAATCTTGCAGGTGACCCTTATCGGAATTGATCAATATCGTTGGATCCACGCTCTGTAATCTTTTTTCTGGACAACTCCACGGCCTCTTAATAATTCCACTATCTTTCAATCTTCAACTAACAAACTAACTCGCAAACTCTATGCTAACTCCTATTTGTCAACTCCAACTTGCCAGCCCACAACCTCGCGAAAACAGAATTTATATAATATAGTTCATTTACATAATCACGCTTTCTTGGTCGGCGAAAGTTGGTTGGATAAATCTATTTTTCCCCAGAAGAGTTCCCAAGGTATTAATATAGTGGCGGATAGATCCGTCACACAGTGGTGAGACGCTGATAACTAACTATTATATTTTTGATGTTTTTTCCTAATATCTCAATTCCTGATTCTATGTTAAATATTATTTCATGTCACATATGTTAAAAAGTCAAGCTTCACCAATAAAATGATTAAATCATCTTCAAACGTAAGTATGAGGTGATGCATCTGAGAGATGCCGCGCGCCTATGGACGGGACTTTTTGAAGCGCGAGTTTGCGATATGTTTTCCTGGGACATTTGCATCAGATGAGATACTTTTTCAGTTATAGCGAACGTATAATTTGCAGAACGAGTAAACTCTTAACTATCTTATGTTAAACACATCTCTCTGAAAATATGAACAATTTCTATTTATTTTCTATTTATATTAGTATTAAGTATATAAATCCGCTAATTCATATTATTCCTTTTTCTACTTCTAATGACGGGGGGCGGGGTACTTTTAATATCCAGTTTAATGAATACTGATGTAAAATAAACTGATATTAAAGTTTTCAAGGATCTCTTAACATTTCAGTAAACTTTTTAAAGTTTTAACTATTAGTTTTTTTTTTTTAAATAAACATTTTACTCTTTTAAATAAAACTATTTTTTTATCACAAAATGACTTTATTTTTTTTTTACAATTTGTTGAAACAAAAAGGTTTAAGAATAGCAACATAATAATTATTTTCTTCTTTTTTGACAGCTTAAAAGGACTGCTTACTTTAATTAAAACTAAATAAAAATAGATCATAATTCTTCTTTTAATATGGACGTCAATTGTTTACGTTTCGTTATTGTAAAATTCAAACAACTGTACGGACAATTGTAACGACTACATGCATGTGACTTTTGCTATACTTCTTAACTTAATGATATGGTTGATGCTTAAGGTATCCGACTAATCTAAAATTGCGAATTTTGCCAACAATTGACAAATTATTTTTATGATTTTATTTTATAGGCATCTTATTAGCTTTATAAAAATACCCATGTTTTTTGTTTTCCGTTCACTACAACAAAAACTACAAGTGTTTTAGTAAATGCAGATGAAGCAAGACGTCATACTTTAAAGCACGTTTTACTCGAAATGTGTTTTATTAGAATGCTCAAATGGGAACAGAAATAGCTAAAACAGTTTTGAAAATAATTAACTATAATTTTTTGTGTATGTTCTGTATAATAGTAGAAGTGTTTTATCCTTCAGATGTATCAATCACTGTTTTATTACAAAATTTAGAGTTCTTTATATGAGTATAATCACTGTTTTCTTACACAATTTCATATAATAACTAAGATAAAGTGCTCTAGTTTTCGTAAAAATTAAAATATCTCTCATCCTGAAGGTCTTTTCAAAAATGAATAGCATAACAATATATCAGAATTGAAAAATTGAAAATTTGTTCATAAAATGTTGGTGCAGAATGGTCCACGTTTATGTTATTTTTTTGTCGATTTTTACCCATTTTTTCCCATTATAGTAATAATAATTACTTTTTCTCTTCTTAATTTTAGCATATTTTTCTTAAAATGTACTAAACAAATCTAAAGACAACAACAACAAACAATTCCTCATATCTCCATTTTTTAAAAAGAAAGCTGTTGCAAATAGTCGCGGATATCTTAAGTAACCATGTCTTAAAATAATTTTAATTTTTACAAATAATATACAATAAATTTAAGTTAAATTTCGTTAGTGATTTTTCTAATAGATTTATGATCGAAAGAAATAAATAAACATTAAAAAAAGAGTTAAATATTTTTTTCTCTAACAATTCTTTACAAACTATTAACATGATATTCTCTTTTAGTAAATATTACATTTTGGCTTCAATTGTTAGAGATAAACACAAAATATTCATTTAGAGTATTCATTTCGGAATCCATAATTTATAAAAATGAGTATTCCGATACTAGACAATTTCTTCTAAATCCTACAAATACCTCATTAGTTCAAACAACAAGCATCGTTAAATTAATGTACATAGTAATAAATTCAGAATTCGATGTTACGAACGATAGTCTAAAATATTGATAAAGTCAGGGTATTTACCTTTGACTTAATTTCCTCGTAGAATTTCTGGAAAACGAATTTATCTGCGGCAATTTAATATTATCTCGAATGTTTCTCCTCGGAAGCTTACCGTTTAGTTTATCCTTAAGGATATTATTGTAATGCCGATATTCCTATCGCATATTTTCTTTCTGTTGTTAGCAATTCCATGGAATACAGATAAATTCGTAAAGCTGTTTCCATACTGCTTGTGTATTGCAGGGAAAAAAACATTAAATTATTTGTTTTTTTCTAGACTTTTGTGCTTCTCTTTGCATTACTAGAAAAAGAATAAGTATGGAAATGAAATCATTTCCTCGTTTAAGTAAACATTTACAAATTGTTGTACTAAAAATTATTTAAAGGCAGACATTTGTAAGCTCAGAATAAATGTAAATTTCTGTATAAATTCCCTAATTTTAAAAATATTTTGTTTATATATGTTATTTATATTGTCTATCTGTATCTAAATATTGGAGGAATGCAGCTCACTCGCTTATCCCGATATCTGCAGAACAATTGCATCAACAGAATTGAAATTCGGCAGATCTGTTTCTTTTTATTGAGAATATATTTGCTAAGAAGGGTTTTTTGGAATCTTCACAAGTGGGGGGGGGGGAGTTACAGATTTAAAAAATCCCCAATTTGAACTATAAGACATGCAATTTAAATTTAGCAAACATATTTATTCTGTTGAGTAGAGATTCGCTAAGAATGGGATTTACGGAAATCGAATCCCAGGAGGGGTTGAGAGGATAAAGGGAGTCTAGTAAATAAAAAAAAAATAGAAAAACAGTTATAGAGACTGCCGATAGAAGTGAAAACTTAGAACTTTTAGTATTAAACTTTGAATCATGGCTAGCATGTCATGGGTTCGATCCTAGTACCACTAAAGATCCGCCTTGTAGGGGAGCGATGCACGTTAAATCTGTCGAGAGCTCAAACGTCCTACCGTTGGTGTGGTGTGGTAGTTAGGAGAGGGGGGTGCCAGCAGGTGTCGTCCGCGTCACTTGACCATGGTTCAAAATTACGCGGACCGTCGCCAAAAGCCCTCGTGTTGCTAATCAGTGTGACGTTAATATTCTCTCACTCATTAAACTTTGAAATTTCGTAATATTTGAATTAAAATTATCAACATCAATCTGGTTTTCACATCTATTGACACTCCGAGCAACAACTAAATGCATGTTTATATGGTTTTTTATTATTAAAATATATTACGGGCTGTACAAGATCATGACAAAATATAAATACAATTCAATTGAAATTACAATTAATATACAATCATATTATTTATGGATAGTATTTGCATTTGGTTAAATTTCAATATACTTGATTTTTAACATTATTTTAATTGTTTGCACCATTGTCATCATTAATTTCAACAATACTTAGACTTTTTGTTACTTCAATTATTTCATTTTGTTCTAAAAAAGATACAATAGGCTTATGGTTACTAAAGTAAGAAAGGAAAATGTTGGATTCAAATTTATCTAAGTATCCCGTAAAAACCACATCGATCGTCGCTTTATAATTTGTAGTACTTAATTTTCGATCATTGGACATATTTAAATTAAGTGTTTCATTTAGAAATTCAATTAGTGGTGGATTTTTATCATCTGCAAAGTTAATATTGACGTCTCCTCTTAAAATCATCGGTACATTATATTACACTAGCTGAAATGCCCGTTCTTTGCACGGATTAAGTTTTAAAAACATAAATTCATCTATTATAGCAATTATAATATTTTTAAAGAGGATAAACCCTGTATAAAAAAAGTAGTAAAACCAAAAATTAAAAATATTTTTTTCAAATGAATGTTCTCACTATAAATAATTTTAAACAAATTGCAATTTTGCCTCAAAGTAAATAACAATTTAACAAAAACAAATATTTCAATGTAAGAGAGAAAATTAGCAAGTTGAAAAGTAAATAGATATGAATGAATGCAAATATAAATAAAAATTATTAAAGAAAAAGTGATAGCAGTTGTAAGTTTCTGCTATGGGAACTATAGGGTGAAACCTGCAATAGATGAACCGAAAGAAAAAATTAATGATGATAAACTGATTCACTAAATGCTATCATAAATAAAAAATATTTGGAAGCCTTCAACTGAAAAAAAAATGAAATTAGCATTGCACCCATACCTCATATAATACTATCTAACATCTCTGCAATACATCTAATATAGAGTATTAGATGTAATTCAATACTAAAAAAATTTAATTAGTATGAACTAAAATTAAAATCTACCTAAAACAGGTCCCCGATGAAATAGTCCAGAACCAAAAACAGTACTAAATGAAACAAATAATAGACCATATTGTTAAAAAACACATTCTTAAAACAATACTTTTTTGCAATATTTCTATTAAAAATTATAATTTGATTGCAAAGAGCAAAAGAATGAGTACATACAATGATAAATAACTATAGTAATAATTAAAATATATATATCGTATATGGACAGTATGATAACATAAAATATGCATATGATCTCCAAGAAACTACGTGAGGAACAGATTATCAGAAGCAACGTAAAATCATTTCAACACTGAATTTTAAAGAAACCCAGAGGGAAATATGAGAAAATCTTTTCAAGGTGCATCCTTTTTATGTGCAAACATTTTTGCGACCACACCTGATACAGTTTTCTGATTTGCAAGATTGCCAGAAGCAAAGTTAAGTCATGACGAAAAATCTGGTCAAAATGGAATTCCAAAGAAAATATGAGAATATTATTTCAAGGTCACCTTATCATAGTTTCAGCAAATAGCTTTTTGTTAAATTTATGACTTTTTCTCATTTAAAACAAAGATGAATTCTTATCGGTCATAAGGACCATAAGGCAAAAAACAGCGACACGCAAAAAAAAAAAAAAAAAACATGGTACATACTGGTTCCTCATAAATATGAAGCATTATCTTCACGATATTACCAACATGTTAAGAGCAATTAGTTTGAATTCAATGTCATTTTCCTTCTGTTATATTTTAAGCAATATTCTCTACATTGAACAAAATATTGAATATGCTGATGAAGGAATTATTATTAGGAAGGATGAATATTTATCTTCAACAACAGAAAATGGCATAGATATGTAAAACATACAACATTTATATGTAAAAAATGTATACAATGCCTGTGTATATATACAATCTGCATATGAACAGATTTGTCAGAAGGAAAATTACTTTGATGAGCATTTAATCGCATCCATAGTTTCCGTGTTCATCCATAATTTTTCTAACAGATGTTTTTTTTTTTTTTTTTGTGAAGAAATGGACATGACAAAAAAAAATTCTGGTGAGAAGTGAAGGTGTAGTTTCATTGATTGTAAAAAAAAAACCCTTTGATATTTGTGTCATGACGAAGACTCTGTTTACAAAAGGCCTCACAAATTATTATTCGGCTGAAAAATAGACTTTTTGAGTCTTTGTATCACATAATTACTGTACCAACAATGATACGCAAGAAAAGGATAGTTCAGAAAAAATAAAACTGTGACACTGAAATAGGAATTATAACATCAATTTAAATTAAAACGTTATCTAAAACAGAAAAAGTAAGCCTTAATTTTGATAAAATTGCCATAAAGTTTTGAACAATAAAAAAACACATAGCAGAAATCTTAAATATTTAAAATTGAAATAAAAGAAACAAATAAATATAAAAGTAACCTTACATATAGTATAGAAATTATAATATTAATTCAAACCAAAAGCAACTTTAAATAAATAAAGATTTGATGAAACTACAATAAGCAAAATCTTATACGTGAATAGAAATTCTAACTTAAAATCACAATATTGACAATCTGTTAATCTCAATTAGTTTGAATTGAGTGTCATTTTCTTCAGTTGCATTTTTCTACTTTTTTTGTTACAAAGGAAAAACATGGAATCTGCCAATAAAGGAAAATAGTACTTATGTATTGGCGTCATTGCAGCAAAATTTGCACCACAATATCAAAATAACAGATTCTTATATGGGAAAAAAATCAAATTTTGGTGAAAAAAGAGCCACTTTGACTGTGGTGACTCTAATACATTAGTATCAGGAAAAATAGTACCCTTTTTTAACAGAAGGAAATGTAGGAACTTAAGATTTTATTGACCAATGCCACTGTTCAAAATTACTCGCCAAGTTGGCAACGCTGATTTCACATGTGTTGTACGCGTTAAATTGGCAACCATGTGTTTTGTTTCATGTAATGTCTCTAATAGGTTGCGATAATATGCAAGAACTGAAATATCATAGGAAGATTTTTTGGTACTTATGTATTATTGCAACAATTGCCAACTCTATTAATAACTCATCAAGTTGACAACAGCAATAATTTCCTATGTGTTGTCCGCACTGAATTGGCAACCATGTGCTTCGTTTCATATAATGCCATCATAGGTTGCGATAATACATAAATACTTATTTTTTGACCAAATGGTCATGCTGACTTAGTTTCACGCTATACATAGCCTAAATATAACCGCAGATTGATAGCATCACTAATTTCAGTTTAACAAAAAGAAAACCTCATATATAAATAAAAATTTGTATTAGCCTTTGTATTCTTACATATTAGCATCACCACAACCAAATTGGCACAAAGCAAATCACGCTATATCCACCAAAATCTGACTAATTTTTTTAAGACTGTATTCTGATAGGAAGATGCATCAGTCTTCCAGCTAAACTTGTTATATATTTTTTCAATAACTAAATTAGTTTAATATACATTGTTTTGCTTATATTTTGTATGATTATTCCGAACCATTTCTGGGTTTAGATTTAATTCTGTCATTTCTTTTCAGCTTAAAAATTTTTGATTTATTTTGTATGTAGTCAATTGTATTCATATTGTAATACCTATTTTGGTTTAAGGCTGTGTCAGGTTTATTATTCTATTTTCATTTTGACCTTTAAATGTATACATTTGATTCTTCTGTAGTGTTTTTGGTTTTAGATTTAATATAGTCATTTCTTTCCCAGCTTAAGAATTTCTGATGACTTAAATCACAGAAAGTCTTAAACATGAAAAATTGAAACAGAAAGAAAATAAGCATAAATATATATGAAGCAACCTTACATATAGTAAAAATTATGACATTAATTGAACCCAAGAAGCAACCTCAAATATAAAAATCAAGGTCTAATTTTGACGAAAATACCATAAACAGCTCAGAACAAAAATAAAATATGTCAGAAAATGTCATATGTAAATAAAAATTCATATTAGCCTTCGTGTTCTTACGTATTAGCATCACCACAGCCAAACTGGAACTAAGCACAAATCACACTATATCCCAACAAAATCCGACTGATTTTTTTTTCTTATTAAAACACGTAAGAATCTGTTGTTTTGATATCAAGGAGCGATTATCATGGCACCAATTTGGCTGTGATGACGCTTACATGTAAGTATCATAAATTCACTCAAATCAAGATATTGGCAATCTGATAATCCAATTAGTTTGAATGGAGTGTCATTTTCTATGGTACTTACATATTATTGCAACCTATTGGCAACATTACATGAAATGAAGCATATGGTTGCCAATTTGGCGAGTCATTTATTAAGTTGGCAATTTTTGCAACAATACGTAAGTACCAAAAAAGATTATTGCTTTTTACCTTTATCGGCAAATTCCATGTTTCATCGATGTTGCGAAATAGTACCAGAATCTAGCTTACAACAAAAAGAAAAGGTACTAACGTATTATTGCAACAATTGCCAACTTGCAATAATATGTGCATGTGTGAGACACTAAAATAGAAAATACAGCATTAATTTTAATTAAAAGGTTATCGAAAACAAAAGAAAATTAAGCCTTAATTTTGCCGGAAAATATTAAAAAATTTAAACATGAATAAAAGAAACGTAAATATATATAAAGTAATCTAGCATATTGTAGAAATAACATTAATTCAAACCGAAAAGCAACCTTAAATACAAAAGCAAAGGTCTGATTTTGATGGGAAGTAGGCAAGATGTACCGCTAAAGTGTACTGATATTTAGGCGATGATTTAGTTAACAGCTTTTCTTACTTTGGGGCCGACTACCTTCTGTTGTCGTGATATGAACGTGAATACATGAAATGAAGCATATGGTTGCCAATTTGGTGAGTTATTAATTAAGTTGGCAATAATACGCAAGTACCAAAAAAGGTTATTGCTTTTTACCTTTATCGGCTAATTCCATGTTTCATCGATGTTGCAAAATAGTACCAGAATGTAGCTTATAACAAAAAGAAAAGGTACTGATGTATTATTGCAACAATCGCCAATTTGCAATAATATGTGAGTATGTGCGAGACACTAAAATAGAAAATATAGCATTAATTTAAATTAAAAGGTTATCAAAAACAAAAGAAAATTAAGATTATGGTACAAAACAGTTGCAAGGACCTTGGGTTTGCACATTTGCTTCTCCTTATTCTTTCTAACCTGAATGTTGGTGGTATTATCAGTCTATGGTTGTGCTTGGGTTACAAATTTTTTTTCAGATACAGCAAAAAGGTTTGAAGAGTGTAATCAAGCTTTTTTGATAATCATAGTACAGCTAAGATAAATCAGGAGCATAAAATGAAATAGAACATTTTATGGAAAGTAAATATTTTTAAAAGTGGTTACAACAATAAAAATAGTAGCTTTAGGCCTTGCAAGATGGGTAGTTGTTCCATTACGCAATCAACATGCATTATTACAAACCACAAAAGGAAATAAGAAATAATTTGAACAAAAATTATACACAGTTACACAAATTCAATACGGTGGATAAACTTAACTTGATTACAATCCATCTGAGATTCATATCATGGCACAGGTTTTCGGCGCCAAAGTTAAACTTAGAACCAAATGACATCGCCTGAATATTAGTAATTAGTACACTTTAATGGTACATATTACCCCATTCCATCAGCATAGAATGATTATTTAGTCTGAAAAAGTTGTATAAAAAAACATCCTTTTTTTTAAAGAAACGAAAAAGATATAATACGTTGGAAATCAAATACGAAAATATCTACTGTTATCAAATTAGTGTTGCCAATCGGAAAAATAAAATTTAGAAAAACATTTTTTTAAGACTATTTTTTCGAAAAACAAATGTAATTCCTCCACAAAGAGTTAAAAAAAATGAATAAATACAACTAAAATAAATATATTTAAAGTTAAATGTGCTAAAATCCCCTCCAAAACTGCTCAAAATATTAATTTTCGCAAAGTTAAGACTTGACATGGCTGATGACGTCATATCTCCATTTAGCTGAAAAATTGCATAAAAATTGAATTTTAAAAAAATCTAAAGCAAATTTCGAAAAAAACTCTTCGAGGTTAATAGCATAACGACCTATAGCTTCTACATGCCAAGTTTCATACTCCTGGGTTGCTTAATTTGGTCGGAATAGGTGAAACACACACACAAACTCTTTCTTTTATATATTAGTATAGATTACATCGGTACATTATATTATTCGAGTATTTCAGAACCTTCTTTTGTATAAATCATCAAATTTTCGAATAAAAATTGTTGTATCTGCTTCATAGATTTTCCAGGCGAAATATAAACGGCAACCACACATTAATATGTATTTCCCATTCTCGGAATCACAACGAGCAATGCACAGTATATACACATTATACTTTTCACTAAATCCATTGAATTTCACTTATTAGATATACACAGCACTATACGTCAGTTGTATAGCTACAGATGCACTGCTATAAGCATCTCGGTGACGCGAACGCACAAGATTTCACCCATTCAAAAAGTGTCTTAAGGTGACAGTACCACTGCGCCACGAACAGCACACTGCGCGTGCGCCAATCAGAGCATGTCGGTGACGCGAACATATAAGATTTTCTCCTACCAAAAAGTGCCCAACGCCGTTAAAGAAGTTTTCCCTTCAAAAAACCGGGTTTGAACTAATAGACTTATAGACTTGGATAATGACAAGCGTGTTTGTTTTGTTAATTAGAAACCCACTAAAAAGGAGGCTACAGGGACATAAATGATAAATAATCTTCTGTTTTAGAAAGTTCTGTTCTTTTTAAATCTAGATGCAAGGGTTACAAGAATATTTTTTCAATACAATAGAACACTTAATGCTGGGATTTCGATAACAGTGACCTAGAATAATGTGTAGACTTATAATGTCATTAAATACCTAGCAAAATGGACAAAAACAGTTGCTTTTCAATAATTACATTGAAAAGTAATGACTCATATATTTAATGTTCGATAATTTGGGGGGGGGAGCGGGGTAATTTAATGTACCATTTTATTTTATTTCTATTACTTTTAAACAAAATTCATTACTTATACTCAACTAATTTTTTTCATGTTCAAGTGCTTTTTCTTTCGTTCTAAAAGTAATTCGCATGTACAATAAAGCAATGCAATCATTCATTTCCTTTATTTTCGTTGACAAACAAGTATCTGACTACAGGCTTTTGATGACTGTTCTGTATTTAAAATTTTGCGACATATTTTATGGTTCCTAGGAAAAGTAAAGGGCAATATAAGTTTAATTCATTTAAATCCCTGCATTTTATAATGATTTCAAAAGCAACAGTTGATTGCTACATCGTTATTGTTAGATATTCTTAAACAATAGCATTTTATTTCAAATACAATTCTTATAAACGATAAAATAATGGGGAAGCATATAATAATTATAAAAAAAAAAATTCTTGAAAAATACAGTTTTTGAGAAATAAATGCATTAGTGTGTAAAAAGCATATATATATATATATATATATATAACGTGTATGTATGCAAAAAAATAACATAAAATTGGAGATCTATTGGGGAAAACCTTCTTCAATTGAAAAAGCTTTTTGAAGGTCTTTTTCAAAATTAAATCAGTTGTGCTTGAAATCATTATTTATTTCAAAGCATTTCTTGATAAAATAAACCTTCTAAGGGGAAAATGTTTTTAAATTATTAACTATAAAATTATTAGAAAGGAAACGTAACTATTTTCAAATATAATTCTATTTAAAAGAACTTTTGGATTTAAAACAATTTTAACGGCATATAAAGGAAAAACGAGAAATATGCGACATTGCAATCTTTTGAAGAATAGACTTTTCACTCTATTCAACGAAGAGGATTTGAAAACTTTCCCATCAAAAGTGTTTATAATCTTGACATTTTATCGAGCATCATTTTGATTTCTTTTAAGAAATAAATCAAGACATTCAGGAATCGTGACATGTCTGTATTTTGGTTGATGGACATAAATCCGGAGATCTTCGGCTTAGTGTATTTGCTATGTACAATAAAAGGCCTAAAATTGTCAATAAGGCACTAGAATACCTTTCGAAAGGCAAATAAATGAACATTTTATTTGTAAGTTCAAATAGTGTGTCAAGAAAGTTAAAAGAAATACATTCTTTAAAATTCTTCCGATATTTCAAAAAGGCATTTTACTTTTATTGCGTCCTTAGAGTATTTGATTGTTCAAACGTTATAATAATATTTACCAAAAAAAAAAAGAGTAAATTCTCATGGCCTAGCATCTCATGATAAAAAAAAAAATCTTAAGATTTGAAAATGTCTAGACTTGGAATTATAGAAATAAATAATAAATAAATTGTCATGTTAAGTTATTTAGTCACCTGTAACTATTTAGAGATTCCAGGGTTTTCCCTACAAATTCATTGAAATAATTAAGCAGTTTTTTAGTTCAAATGTCACTTCCTGTTATGATAATCTGGAATAGTTCACCTCTTTGATTTAATAACGGTATCCTTAAAAAAATATTATTTTTAGTTAAATCGTTCACAAATATAACGCCGTAGCGGTAGGTACCTAGTGGTCAAGGTAACGAACTCGTGGCTGGCTTGTCATGAGTTTGAACCTGGTACCTAGTAAGCCCCTAAGTGTAGAGTTGACCGATGTGCGTTAAATATGTCGAGGCTCAAACTTCTCCCATTGAAGTGGTGTGGAAGTTAAGAGAGGGGGGCACACTACTCAGGTGGCGTTCTCGTCACTTGACCATGGTTCAAAATTACGAGGTCCGTCGCCAAAAGCCCTCGAGCAGCTGAATAGTGCAACGCTAATATTCACACTCACTCACTCACTCATACATTGTGACGGGGCTATTCGCGAATTTTCGAACTAATCCTCTTGGGAAACTTTAGGGCTAGCATTTATACTATTTCACAGCCTTTTCAGGAAAAACACGAGATAGATATATGTTAATTAGTTCCATTATATAAAGTCTAGGTTTTGTAAATGTATGGGAGAAGGTGCTGCCAAACTGTCACGTAAGTAACACCGGAGAATTACTTCACGAACTTAGCGCGCGTTTAAAAGGTATAAATTATAAAAGTAAATTATCAGATTGAAGATAGTAGATTCAGTACAGACCTCAGGTCAACTAGTGATAGTTCTCCTTGTCCATCCTGGTAGTCGGGTTTACTTAGAATTGAGTATTAGGATTAATCGACGTTTTAGGGAATCACTCCTAGGTTTCTTCTTATAGTTAAACTTGTGATTGTGTGTTTAAGTGTTTGTTAGTACTTGAATAAATATATTTGTTATTATGGCGTTTGTTGGTGATATGTTTCCTCCCACACTTAGAGACGCGCCGGGCGAAGTCAGCGGGGTCCTAGGTAGGACACCGCCTCCACAAAATAACAGAACATTTATAAGGTATTCATATAGCAGTCTCTACAACAAAATACCGAAATGATTGTTGTTAGTAAATATCGACTTACGATAAAAATCACATTAGGTGGAATTTAAAAACTTTCATATTCGCTAATGATTTACCCCACAATTCCTTCACATTTTCTCTTTTAGACAATATTCAAAATAATTGCTGATCTGTTCTACCCACACATATTTTCTTTTTATAATACATACCTTTAAGATTTAAAACTTTATTTTCCGTACGGAAAGCAATGCTAACAATTTCCATCATCGACACTTTGTGGATTCTCAAAGGCCATAGCTCCGTTAACCTATCAGAGCTTAAAAACATGCAGTGCAAAATTACGTATACGCAATTGAATTGCGGCACGTTATAGCTTCAATAACAAACGATTTTAGCTGAACTAAACGAATAAGCTTTCTTAGGGAATATGAAGAAGTAAATGCTGAAGTCATTTCTGCTACAGTCTATTTACATAGAAACAATAATATATATGAATTTCAATACGCACGCATAAATTAAAGTAAATAAATTTTGAATAATTTTGAAATTAAAGAACGACATAAAATAAATAGCAAATTTAAAGTAGGGTTTGAAGGAATTTGTGTGCAGTGACTAAAGTAAACGACTAAAAAAAATAATTACAAAGTAGAAAATCAAAGCTAGTTTCTAGGGGCTTATATTGATACCATTTTTAAAGCTCAAAGTAATAATTCACTTTAATTAATCATAAGTAAGATGTTCAACGATAATATATTTGGTTTGTAATAAATTCATGTATTCAAATTATTGAAAATTAAATGTTAAAGATTGTTAAAGGATGAATTTTTTTGACTGGATCTTTTATATATTCATTATTACTGTTTTGTGAAATATATTTTTAAAAAATGTTCTTTCTTTAGCTATTGTTTGAATATCTTTACAGACAGAGACATTATTTGTTGCAATAAATTTAACATTTGTAGTGCAAAAATATACTACAATAACATCTGTCATTACGTATATTTTCTTTTCGATCATCTCCTCTATATATAAATATTCAACACTTCTCTACCAGTTTTACTGAAACCAAACAAGAATTTGATTTTATTCTTGCTGAATAAAAGACTCTTAAGTCTATCAAATACGCACTTTAAAAGGAGATCCTGCACAAATATCCACCATAACTATTCGCAAGGGTTAATATTGACACCAGTGAAGAATTCCTTTTTTATCAAAATAGAATTTTTTTCGAGAGATATATGTGCTGTTATATTTCGGTCGTTTGTATTCAAAATGCGGCGATTTTTTTCAAAAGAACTCCGAAGACCTTTTCTTGACTTCCATTGATGCCTTCAAAGAAAAGAAAATATACGAGAGATAATGGATAAATAATCGGTTTTTTTTCTGGTAATGTTAGTGCTTTAATTTTTTTAAAGAGCTAAAATGCTATAATCGAATAAAGAAAAATAACATATGTAATGTGTAGTTATTTTAGGGTAATATATGCGTGAATAATTGATGTTCGTAATTATAAAATTTCACTAAGTTAATTTTAGTTTGAAAATTCTCAGATTAATGTTGTCATGTGGTATTATTTAATAACTGGTTGATACAAAACTACGCGAGTAAAACTTTAAAAATTTGAATTTGATAAAAAAGTAAAATGCAATATTAATATCATCACGAACATATATATATATATAAAGGAGAAAAGCGACTGACTCACTGACTGACTAACTAATCACGATATCTGCAAAACTATTCAACCTACAGACTTGAAATTTGGTAGACATGTTCCTTTCATGGAGTAGAGATCAGCTAAGAACTGATTTTTTTTGCGAAATTCGAACCGCAAGGGGCATTACGGGGGTGTTAAGGCGTGTTATAAATAATTGTTTCTATTTTTACACTACTCAACGTACAATCTTGAAATTGGGTAAGCAGATTCCTTTCATAGAGTAGAGATCCATACAAAATGGGTTTTGGGAAAATAGTCCCCCAAGGGGTGGTGAGGGGAATAAGGGCCGTAAAAGATAAATACTTTCGTTTTTAAAATAGTTGACCTACCGACTTGGTAGGCATAGTTTTTTCATGGAGTTAATATCCGCTACAAAATGGGTTTTGGGAAAATTGACCCCAAAGGGGTGTTGAGGGGGGGGGGTTAAGGGCGTAAAAGATAAATATTTTCGTTTTTAAAGTACTTGACCTACTGGCTTGAAAATTGGTGGGCATAGTTCTGTCATGGAGTTAATATCCGCTACAAAATGGGTTTTGGGAAAATTGACCCCAAGGGGTGTTACTGGTAGGCATAGTTCTCTCATGGAGTTAATATCCGCTACAAAATGGGTTTGGGGAAAATTGACCCCCAAGGGGTGTTGAGGGGGGTTAACCCGCAATCACTCACGCGGGGTGCTGTGTACACCCCAACAACAAGAAAAGATTCCTAGAATTCCACACAGAATGCGCAGAACCACGATTTTTTCTATAGCTGCACATTTTGGGTCATTGAACCTTCAGGTCTGAGACAATCAATCTCACTCGGACGATTGAAACTCAATGACCTTCAAAAGTTTATCTGGGGTGCTGAGAGCACCCCGCTAGTGATTGAGTTATACTTTCGTACTCGAAGCATCTAAAATAGGGTAAGTGTTTCACTCTTTCTGTTAATATTTTATTTTCATATATATTAATATGCATGTATATATATCTTATTTTAAATTTCAATAATTGTAGCATAAAAATAATAAAAAACTTAAAAATAATTGTAAAATATTATTTTTTGTTAAAATTTTTTAAAACGTTTTTCAGAAATTACGGCAAAAATTCCACGGGAAAGGGAGCAACAGTGACTCGGTCACCTATTAGATACTGTATCGACAGATTCTGAGGATGAACTAAGTGATCTCGAAGAATGTGCAATTTCAGAAGAGCACCATATTTAACAATCTATACATCTCACGGATACGGCACAAGAATTGGAAGAAACTTTGAACAAAAGAAATAACAAATAAATTCACGGAAACAAATAATTGACAAAAAATTCAAATGAAGCTTTACTGACACAGAAGACAGTAAAACGAGCATTAATTCACCAAAAAAGGGCCTCTGCACTGTTTGTTCACGGGTAAAAGATGTAAAAACCGAATCATTTTGCCTTCAATGTAAGAAAAATATGTGCTTAAACTATATGAATACAGTCTGCTTTGAATGTTTGGAAAATGATTAAAATATATGTTTTCTACTTTCTACTATTCTTAATATTAATAACAAAGTAAGTTTATTACTGGAAAAAAAGTTTTACTTGTGTTTTTTGAAAAAATATAAAATTATATGCTTTAAAACGAAAATTTTGCAGGTTTAGTTTAAATTAATATTAGTCTTATTTGTGTGCAATAAATTTAACAATTTTATTTGCATAATACAAAAAACATCTTGTACTTTATAAATATGTATCATAATTGACTTATTTTTTCATATATACAAATAAATAAAATTGAAGTGTCTGTTTGTAATTTCAAATTAGCAGCTTTTTACTCAATGCACTAAAAGTATATACGGTACTCATAACAAAAAACCAATTTTTAAAATTTTTGTCTGTCTGTCTGTCTGTTTATTCCGGCTAATCTCGGAAACGGCTGGTGCGATTTTAAAAATTCTTTCACTAATGGAAAGCTACATTAACGGGGAGTAACATAGGCTATATTTTATTCCCGTATTATTACGGGAACGGAAACTATACGGGTGAACGTGAAACTGAATGCCAAGATGAACGCCAAATTGAACGCCAAGCTGAGCTAATGAAGTCGTTGTTTTGGTTACTGGCGACCGATGCTCTTCATGAGACATAACAGTGTTACGCGCACATGATAATACGCTGACACGTGCCATAATTTTTTTTTTATGATAGATATCTCACTGTTCAGTTAAGTAGAGCATCGGCTGTTTCGGATGCACTTTTAAAAATAATAAATCAAGGCTTCATAAGCAAAAAGCAATGCAAGAAACAAAAAATTGATAAGTTTTACGGTTAGTTTTAATCCTTTCTTTTTTTTTATTTACATTTTTAGTCACATTTAAACAATAGTTATTATAATCCCAATCTATATCTATACAAATAAATAAAATTTAAGTGTCTGTTTGTAATTTCAAATTAGCAGCAATTGTTTGCGGGGGCGGGGGTTTAAGTAGCGTTAGAAATTCCGGTTTTTAAGTTATTAGACGTACAGTCTTGAAACTTAGTAAGTAGATTCCTCTCATAGGGTAGAGATACGCTACAAAATGGGTTTCGTGAAAATTGCCCTCAAGTGGGACTTAAGGGGCGTTATAGTTAATTATTTCCATTTTTAAACTATTAGACGCACAGTTTTTATATTTGATAAGTAGATTTCTTTTATAGAGTAGAGATCAGCTATAAGAAGGTTTTGTGAAAACAGACCTCTAAATGGCGTTGCGGGGGATTTAGTGGCGTACTAGATAAATATTTTCGTTTTTAAACTACTTCACCTCCCTGCTTGAAAATTGGTAGGAATGTTTCTTTCATGGAGTAAATATCCGCTACAAAACAGGTTTGGGAAAAATTGACCCCCAAGGGGTGTTAAGGGCAGATATAAATAATTATTTCTATTTTTAAACTATTAGACGCACAGTTTGAAATTTGGTAAGCAGATTCCTCTCATAGGATAGAGATACACTACAAAATGTGTTTTTTGAAAATCGAACCCTAGGCCGCGTTGCGGGGGTTCAAAGGGCGTTATTGATAATTTTTTTTGCATTTTTAATTTATTGGACGCACAGTCTTCAAATTTTGCTAAGCAGATTCCTTTCATAGTGTGCAATTCCCCTACAAAATTGGTTTTGTGAAAACAGACCCAGAAGTGGCGTTGCGGGGGCTCAAGTGGCGTTAGAGATAATTATCCCCATTTTTAAACTATTAGACGTACAGTCTTGAAATTTGATAAGCAGACTCCTTTCGTAAAGTAGAGAACCGCTACAAAATGGGTTTCGCGAATATGAACTCTAAGTTTATTTTAAGGAGATTAAGAGGCGTAATTGATAAATATTTCCATTTTAAACTATTTGATCATCCTGCTTGAAAGTTGGTAGGCATGTTCCTTTTATGGAATAGAGTTCCTCTAACAAAGAGTAAAACGAAAATTGACCCCCAAGGAGGGTTGCGAGGGGTCAAGAGGAGTTACAGAAAAAAATTCATGTTTTTAATTGTTAGATCCATATACTTAAAATTTGTTAAGCATGTTTCTTTTGTTGAATAGGGATCCACTAAGAATGTATTTTAAGCAAATCAAGTTCTGCGGGGGGGGGGTGCAGGGTGTTACTTGGACGTATTGACAAAAAAATTACTTTTTTCGAGCTACAAGGACTATAATAATGAAATTTGGTTTGCATTTTTCTTTTGTTGAGTTGAAATCCGCTAAGAGCGGTTATTTTGGAAAACGGCTCTCAACGGGATTACGGGGATATTGATAGTAAAACTTTTTTTTTTCCCGTTAGATTTAGACTTGAAATTTGGCTTGCATGTTCAATTTACGGAGTAGAGATCCACCGAAAAGTGGTTTTGCGGGAATCCACTTGGTTTTTGGGTTACGAAAGAGCAAACATCATTCTATGCTTCAATTTTAGAGATTTTTAGAAAACACAAGTTAGATGAGTTCTGCCCCTATTTTTTATCAACAGGCGACAATTACACGTATAAGTATATTTTTCAATACAATCGAATTCTTAATGCAGGACTTAGATATCAATAATTTATACATATATTTAAGCAGTAAAAATTTATAAAACATCATGAAATTCCCAGCGAAGCGGGCGGGTAACAGCTAGTCCTTTAATACACGTGTTAAAAGTTTGGGGTGTTCTCTGCACCCCGCGAGTCACGACGGTAGCAAAAACAGGCGCTAGTGACCGCGGGTTAAGGGGAGATAACTAATTATTCCGATTTTTAAACTATTAGACGCACAGTCTTGAAATTTGGTAAGCAGGTTCCTCTCATAGTGTAGAGGTAGCCCACAAATGGGTTTCGTGAAAATAGACACCCAAGTGGCGTTATGGAGCTTAAGGGGCATTATAGATCATTACTTTTCCATTTTTAAACTCCTGGAAGCACAGTCTTTAAATATGATACACAGAATCCTTTTATGGAGTAAAGATTCAATATATAATGTGTTTTGTGAAAATCAACCCCCCAGGTGCGGGGCCTCAAGGGTCGCTTAGACTGTCAGTCTTCAAATTTGGTAAGCAGCTTCTTTTCATAGAGTAGAGATCCCCTACAAAATGGGTTTTGCGAAAACAGACCACCAAGTGGCATTGCGAGGGCTCAAGGGGGGTTATAGATAATTATTCCCATTTTTAAACTATTAGACGTGCAGTCTTGAAATTTGGTAAGCATATTCCTTTCGCTGAGTACAGATCCGCAATAAAATGGGTCTCGCGAAAACTAACCCCCAAGTTTCATTTCGGGGGATTAAGGGGCGTAATAGATAAATATTTCCGTTTTTAAACTATTCGATCTACCTGCTTGAAAATTGGTAGGTATGTTCCTTTCATGGAATAGAGTTCCTCAAACAAAGAGTAAAACAAAAATCGACACCCAAGGAGGGTTGCAAGGGGTGAAGGGGAGTTATAGGAAAAAATCCTGTTTTAGAATTGTTAGACCTGTGTACTTGAAATTTGTTAAGCATGTTCCTTTTGTTGAATAGGGATCCACTAAGAATGCATTTGATGGGAATCAACTCCTGGGGGAGCAAGGGGTTACTGGAGCGTGTTGACAAAAAATTTCTTTTTTCGAACTACAAGAACTATAATAATGGAATTTAGCTTACATTTTTCTTTTGTTGAATTTAAATCCGCTAAGAACAGTTTTTGGGACAACGACTCAACGGAATTACGAGGGGGGGGGGGCGTGTATTGATAGTAAAAATTTTGTTTTTACCCTATTAGATTTAGATTTGAAATTTGGCTTCCATGTTTATTTTATGGAGTACAGATCCACCTAAAATTGGTTTTGCGGAAATCCACTTTGTTATAGGGTTACGAAAGTGTAAACATCATTCTATGCTCAATTTTAGAGAATATTAGATAATACAAATTAGTAGTTTTGACCTTTTTTTTTTATCAAGAGGGGAGAGTTACAGGTATAAGTATATTTTTCAATACAATAGAATTTTTAATGCTAGGACATAGATATCAATATTTTATATATATAAACAGATATATTTTTAAAAATCATGAAATACCCAGCGAAGCGGGAGGGTAACGGCTAGTATATATATAAAAATGAATGTTTGTATATACGCGACCTCGCTTTACTTTCACATCGTTCAACCTATCACAATAAAAATTGGCATGTATACGTATTTATTGAGGAGAAGGTTTTTGTTCTATCCTCTTTGTTGAAGCTACCCACCAAATGGCGCTACAGCATATCAACTTCTATACTATTCATTCAATCGCTAGGTTGGCAACATGATCGCCAAAAATGATGCGAACTTGGTTCTATCGCCAACATTTCTCTATGCCTCCATGTGACTCCATTATAATCTTAGGAACGTCATAGCTTGCGAATATTATAATTTTAATATAAAATAAGTGCAACAGAAAGTAACATTAACGAATTACGCATCCCGATATAAATTATTTACACTATTTTAAGCATTCA
This sequence comes from Trichonephila clavata, assembly GCA_019973975.1. Lineage (NCBI taxonomy): Eukaryota > Metazoa > Arthropoda > Arachnida > Araneae > Nephilidae > Trichonephila > Trichonephila clavata. The sequence continues at coordinate 124,181 of BMAO01012419.1, forward strand.
TTATACAAAATTTGTAACAATGTGCTACTTTTGCAGAGCAGAGATCAGCTAAGGATGGTGTTTTCAAAAATCAAATCCACAATAGAGTTACGGGGCGTTATAATAAAAAAAATCATTTTGTAACAACTAATAGATCTACAGACTTAAAATTTAACAAATATGTTTTATTTTGTTCAGCTGAGATTTGCAAACAGCCTTTTTTTCCTGCTTAATTTGCAATTCACGTAAAATTAACTAATTAAAAACTTTTTTATCCTTCAATCTGCATTGTTTAATTTTTCAATTCACCCTTGCAAAGAACTGGTATAAATCAGGTAGTATATATATATATTGTTTGTGTGTGAATGCGTTTGTACGCGCGTGCGTGTGTGTGTGTGTGTGAGAGAGAGAGAGAGAGAGAGCTGTAATTGGTAATGGTCATGAACCCCCGTGTAATTTATAAAGTACTAGTTTACTCGCCTAACGGGATTTAACCGTCACTTCAAAATTTTGAGTTTAGCGTGTTTAGATTAGTCATTATGTGAGCCACATTTGTTCGATATCTGTTAATCAATTAGAAGAACTTTTACGGAAGTCGTATGATTTTAGGGCTTTTGGTTGGTAATTTGTGTATAAGCTGAGATTTAATGAAAAATTTACGCCTCTTACTGTAAACAGCATGTAACAGTTAGCCTGTGTCTTCTGAAAATATGATTTTTGTGTTAAAGGCTGTTAAGTCTTCTGCATGTCAATAAAATTGAATTATCACTCAACAAAAGGATACCTCATCAATCATGCCATATCCTTCACACCTACTTCATCGTAAACACATACATTTTTTCGCGGCAAAGTCATCAATAATTAAATACTCATAATGCCGCGCGCGAAATCATGACATATATACATAGTAGGATTCAAAAGTTCCTTGACTGAGCCTGTAAGTTAAAAATTATTACCAATTAACGTGTTGAAACACACCCTCCTTTGAAATAAGAACCTTAAGTAACGGCACACTTTTGCCATGTCTTGTAAAGGTCATCGAAACATTTCTGGAATTCATTTTTAGCCATATCCTTTCATTCAACCTTCGATGCACTTTTTACTTCATTCGCAGATTGTTCTTCACTTAACATGCGGGGAGCGATATGTAGATACACCCTATGCATGTTAAGATCCTTAGTCTGTATATTTCGACATGCGGCCAAGGGTATCCCAACTGATTATGCTTTTGTTTGAAGTCTGTTTTTACATACCTCCGCAGAAACGTTTTCAATGTTTTCAGGAGTGCGGGAAATCTACGTACGTTCAAAGTGTTTGTCATCTTCGACACTTTATAACTGAACTTTACTCTGAAACGTTGATGCCAATCAAAAGCTTACAGCCTTACATCTCCTTCAAAGTTTCGTAAGTCTCTGTAGATTTTTTTCTCAAACAAATACAAGAATTTATATCCCCTATTCACTCAACATACTCATTTTCTTTAAATCGTCCACGACTAAATACATCCGTCTACAAAATACGACGCCACGCCGTGGCGATCCACTAATAACGTGGTATGGATAAACTTTTTTTTAGAAAAGGGAAAAAATGTAATAACATAGAAATGTTATTGGAGTCGCTCTACTGCAAAAATTTTCCACGTTATAAGCTCAGTACGGGAACTTTTGAATCCTACTAGTATATGTGCATCACATATAGCACCCACACATATATAAAACATAAGAACTATTACCATATTTAATCGAATGTAAGCCACCATCAATTCTAAGTAGTACCCCAAATTGTAAACAAGATAATTGGAAAAATGAACAATAGTGTAAAATGGTTTATCGATATCTAATTTTACAAAGTTAAAATAAATTTTAAAGGAAATTTAATAAGAAGTGAGTACTTAGTTACTTTATCAGAATTACAAACTTTTAAATAAATACAAGAAACTGTAATTGCTCTAAGTATCTGATTCAACACTATTCTTTCGATTCCAAGATGCACCCGATTTTCATTAGCATTAACAATGGGTAAAAAAATGCCACTTAGATTCCAGTCAATATGGTACTTTTGTTAAATAAATACAAAATTTTCAAAACGAAACCTTAAAGTCTTGAAAATCTAATATTGCAAAAAAATCAGACGCAGTAAATAAAATACTTGAATATTAAAAAAAAAAACTAATTTAACTTTCCTAAATAACGAATAGCAGTGCATTGAAATTTCGAATAAAAGAATATTAAATCGTGAAGTGTTTAGAAACTGTTGCTAATATATTAGACACTTATTAGTATTTTCCAAAATACTAGATATATTTAGAGATATATGTATAGCTAAATATATATTTCTTTACATATATTAAGTGATTTTTTCAAAAAAATCTTTTTTTTAAATTTTAAATACATTATTAATACATGCAGGATGTAATCATTTTGTTTTTTGCAATCATCACGCTATGAAATCACCAACAAAATTTTAACTTATTTCTATGTAAAGGTATAAATGTTTCATTTTCAGTAGAAATGTTTTACATTATTAATAATATATCCACACTCTATTCTGTGTTCACATAAAGTTAATAATGAATGACTATTTGACTCTCTTTATAATATCAAAAAAACTACTTCTTTATTTAAGCAAATACTTCCCGTTATGAGAAAATTGCTATTTTTACAAATTTCTCAAATTTTATTTTATACTTTAGTTTAGCTTTTAATTTAAGTTAGAAATCCTATATTTTAATTCCATATAAATATCAAAATTTTATTCTGTTTTTAAAGAGACTTTTCTTAGTTTTAGAAATGAAGAAAATATGTTTAGTTGTAAATTTTTTTATCTTATTCTGCTTCATCAAAAAGGTCCAAACTAACCTCCAAAAAGAAGGAAAGAACTTATAAAATGTTTTCTTCGAAATCTAATTATTTATCGTGGAAGATATTAGACATAGAAATGAAAAGATTTAGTTAAGGAACGCTGATGCTGGCTTATTTTTAAGCAGAAACAAGCTATTTTTCTCATTGGTCTTTTTTCTTTGTTTTAGTATTATTTTCTTATATTTTTTTCTATTTCTCCAGTTTGCTAAAAAAATAGTCCCTTGTCCTTATAAGGAGCTTTTATATAATGTTTTATTCCAAACCAACTGGTTGTTAATGTCTTTTTTTTTTAATATTTGTATTTTTTTAAAATATTTAATAGTTTGCGCTGCTTGTAGTTTGATTTTTGGTAATTAATTAATTTTACAATTTTTTTAAAACGAAACTCAAATAAAGCTTTCAAAAAGAAGTTTCTAATGAATATTTTTCCTCACGTTATGGTTTGCCAGGTTTTTAAACTCAGTTCTAAAAAACCGACTTCTAGAGCATATTTGTCTCACTTGAGAACCGGTTTTTAAACTAAGAAAAATCGGTTTTTAAATTGCTCAGAGAACATTAGAATTGTAACCTGAAAGGCTACAAAATTTCAACTTGAATTTAGAAACTGATATTGTTACAGCAACAAATAATGGTGCTGCTTTTATGAAAAAAATTGGAAAATTATCATCTATAATTAATCAATTTGCTTTTCACACGCCATCCACTTAGCAGGTACTGATGCGTTATAAAATATATAGAAATGGCTGAAGCCTAAAAAAATGTTTGAAGCGAGGAATTGGAAAACGAATACGAATATAACGATTACGAAGATTCTCTTAATAATGTTTGCAACCGATAACATTATATTCTTGTTTTGTCCGACAATTACAAACAATGAGTTTCACAAATTAGAAAAATTTGTTAATGGTTTATAGAAAATCCCCAGTAAGAAACACAATTCTTCAAAGTTATATCAAAAAAGAAAGGAATTAAATTTAATTCTTGACTGCAACACAAAAAAAGTGGAATATCATGGAGAAAATTTTCGGAAGTTTTCTGGTAGTAAAATAATGTGTTGTCTTAGTATTGAATGATATTAGTTCTTCTTATATGTGGAATGAAGCTCAATATCCTAAAATTTTTGAACTTCATAAAGTCTTGCGACTGATATATTTAGAGGCTCAAGTCTTAGAGTGACGAGATGCCAATTTATTAACAAGGGAAGGCGTGTTTGAATTTCTGTTAATTTAACTAAAAAAATCTACAAGTTCATTACAAGATCTACTAAAATTTAGACTTAATTGAAATTTGGTACTCACTTTATTTTTATTAAGTAGTGACCCGTTAAGAACGGGTCTAAAAGAAATTGACTCCTAAGGATGGGAAGGTTTATATAAGAAAATTCCCATGCTTGAACTATAGACTTGATATTTGGTAAGCAAGGTCCGTTTGCTCAGAAGAAGACCTGCTAAGAACGGATATTGCGGAAAACAATTCCTAGGGATGTAAGGGGATATTTTAGATTTAAAAAAAATCCCGTTTGTTAAGTATTAGGTGCTTACTGATTTGAAGTTTGGTTAGGCATGTTTCTGTATTTGAGTAGACGTCCACTAGCTGTAGTTTGGAAAGCACGTTACTTTTATGAATATAAATTCACTAAGAACCGGTTTGGTGGAAATTCATTCTGGAGAAGAATTACGAGGGCATTATAGATAATTATGCTTCCGTTTTAAAAATTCAACTCCTCTTTAAACCAAGAGTTGAAGTGCAAGCCGTGGCATATTAAATAACAGCCGAACATAGTATTCTGACTCAATGAGCCTTAACAGTTTATTGTGTTATTAACACATGCTTTATCTTCACGTTGAAAACTATATGCGTTCCGAGGGTTCATTTTGAATGAAAATATGATTTTCGCTTAATAGTTCTGCTTTCTAATCTGTGAGAAGATTTTATGCAGTAATGATAACTTGACAACATACAATATGTTGTTTTGAATATGCTCTGTATTTATTTTTCTTCCTATCTTCCAATTTTTTATTTTACTTTTTTATGTTTATTGTACCTGTTTTTTTATTATTATTTACATCTTATCTCACTTCTGCCAATGAAGCGATGGCTTCTTTACTATTCACATCACGTTTATTAAGGATATTGCATTCCAAGCACGTTAGTTTCTCGTCAGAAAAAAAAATCATACTTTTGGAACCACCTTGTCTGAATTTTCCCCTTATACCGTCCATCCTTCCTCACTAAAGCGCAGACATTAAAAAACTGTTTGTGGACTCTCCGTTCAATTTTTTCTATCCCTTTAAGAAAGAAACGAATAATTTTTTTTTAAGATCAGACGATCCGCTGCATCAATAACGTATGAACATGTTGATTTATTGGACGTTGTGCAGAGGAACGAGATTAGATTTCCTGTTGTCTCTAGTGTAATATCAAGTTCCGGAAAGTTAGAAAACTTTGTGTAATTGATATCGAACTGTTGTTGAGAAACATTTGATTTTCTTAGAACACTCTTCCGACATAGCGGATGATATGAAACTTCCTCGATAACTTTAAACGTGAAGAGAAGGATATGTAGTAAAATATTTTTGTTTATTTTGATAAACTTAAAATAAAACTGAATATCAATATTTCTTCTAAATTTAACATTTTGAAATTTATAATTTGTGAAAGTTTCGCAAGGTATCCAACAGCTTACGTGCGGAACCATTTTTTTCAGAAAGCCTATAAACTAATTTTTTTTGGGGGGAGTATTTAGTGTTACTTGAATTAGAATATATATATAATTGTTTTATAAAAATATCATTGCAATAAAAACTGTTTAAACATTTTTTTAGCAAAAAATAACATATTAAAAATATTTTTCTTTTATGAAAAATACGTCTATAATAATAATAGTTTGTCAAAAAGAATGAGTCTGGGAATTCTCTACAGAGACTTAACTAAAAACTTTGAAAAACTCGGATTATTTTTCGAGTTACTATCAATTGAAACGATACTTGGAGTTTTTCCTTAAAATTTTTCTACCCTTATTTACTAAATTATGAATAAATCTGCGTCTAAAATATATTTTTTAAGTCTTAGTTCAAACTTTTTACAGAAATATTTGCAATGTATAGGCAAAATATTGTTATTGTAGAATACTTTTTTTATAAAAGCCGAATGTCTTAAACAATACATACAGACTCCTATTTAACGAATTCACCGTGACTTAACATTTTATTCGTTAATTCGGGGTTATTCGTAATATGAAGGATAAAAAAAAATTCGTATTTTTTGCACTTTTCTTTAGGAAATTCTATAATAAGTGACTTCACAAAAAAATGCTTAGTCAGAAATTACACACTTTTTATTCAGCAGCTAAAAATACTATTAGTGAATTATTTCCCACCAGTTTATAAAAAAATTTCAAAAACTAGTTGTTAAATATTAGGCAATCTTTTTCGTTCCTGACTCAAAAGAGTTGTTTCTCAACTTATTTCAGAGAAGTAATACTGCGTCATTTACATATAATGGCATGAGGTATGTTTTCACAGTTTCCAAGAAATGAACAGTTTTGATAGGAGTTTCATTATAAATTTCTGCATCAGAATCGCTACGCATCCTTTTTCGACAATCCGCCATGCTTTAGAAATTTTCAAAAACAAAATTTTCTGCAAAAACATACGTATATTAAACCTCATCTCTCAAGGAAAACAGTAAATACTAAAAAGTTTTAAATATCCACTGCGTTAAGGAGTGGGAAGCGATAGAAAAAGGAATTTTTTTCCAGTCCGATTCAAAACTCACGCGATATGTCATACTCATGACTCATTTACATTTATAAAGTCCAATGGGCTGCACCCTTTCCCGTCTATATTTGCTGCTTACAAGAAAATTCATTTTCTGTTCCGGACAAAAAATATATCATTTCACTTTGAAATTTAAATTTTTTTCTAATCCAGTATTATAAAAAATTCCTCTTGTTTATTACTCGTTAAATAGCCCCCCTTCATTTTAAATGGGAGAAAAGAAAATTCGTTACATAGTGAAATTGTTGAAATAAAGGTTCGGTAAATCGGATTCCGACTGTATATCACTATTTCTTCATTTTATGCCTAAGAAAAAAGAATTTAAATATCTTTTTGTAATAATATTCTTAAATCTTTTTTTCTATATATTCTAATTCAACTGACAATAAATATAAAAAAAATTATCTATTTATACACTTTTGGAACATCATGGTTCTCAACGAAGAAAGTCTCCTTAACGAAATAATCATATATATACGCACACACGCACAATTTAAGCAAATAATATCAAACCCTTTCTTGCCAAATTTCTGTTACAAATAAACTCATTCAGCTACAAAAACATTTCTGACCTACTTAACATTAAATAAATATGATGAATCAAAATAAATTTCAAACCTTTCTTCGACATATTTAGGTCATAAAATTACGCAAGGCTCTTCAAGGCTTAAGGAAATTGAATTTTTCTTCATATACAACACTCGAAAATACGAATTTCACAGCCTTTTATACTTGCTTAATCAGAGACACTGCTTGTACTATGATTCTCTAGGCGATTGAAATTAATATTCATATTTTTCACCTGATAAAAGAATGGTTACGCAAAAGCAATTAAGTTTCGTTTGTGTGCAACAAGACACTTAAGGTTTGAAGTCAATCACGAAAGCATTCCGATTTTTAAACCAAATTAACTCGCAATTTTCTTTCTCGTACTATAGAGGAAATAATAGTGAAATATACAGTATAAAAGTTTCGTATCGACAAATAATGTCGTAATTAAATAGATAAAACTAGGTATAAATAAATTAGATATTTATGTATGTATACATACAAATACATATATTGAAATTTGGTATAAAATATTTAGAGAAGATTAAATTAATTTGGCAGAAATGTGAGGAGTATTAACATAAAAAATCTATTTGAAAAAACATTTGTTTTGTATAACTACGTATTAATTAATCTTTAACAATTGATACATTCTAGAATATAGACTAGGGGTCGGCAACCTATGGCACGCGGGCCACATGTGACACGTGGTACAATTCTCAGTGGCACTCTGCACTACTCTACAAATTTGTCAATTTGTGCGTGGTTGAAAGTTGATACATTTGTAATGGCCCATCTTGACAGATAATTTCAAAGAAAAGTTTACAACTGTTTTGTAAATTATTGAATATTATTTCTGGAGAGTTTTAATTGCTTGAAAGAAAACATTTCACGTTCTCTGCTTTCCTCTTTTGGCTATACATATTTAAATAAAAATTCTTTCCTCTTATGAAAAATATTTCGAGTCCGCAAAGAAATTGTTTAGTAACTGAATGCCCAGAATCGTGTCAAAAGCCACAAATCATACCCCTGATTTTTCTGTATGGAAATAGAGCGGGCACAAGCACTAGGTTCGCATTAAAATGTGTATTTATCTTTTTATTTAATTATAATGAAGGGAAATTCTTCTATTTTTTGTCTGTTGTCTATTTCTTATATACATAAATATGTGTAAAAAAATTTATGAGCAATTTTAATTTTTCCGTTTTTGTTACAGGAATATTTATATTTTATGCTGTTTATTTTTATTTTAAGAAATATATTTAAATGATGCAAAATTAATATATAACAAAACTTTAAATCTATATTATTGACCCTATTCTCTAAATCTTCGTGCAATATCGCGGGAATCGAATTGTTTGGAAAAGGTCCTACTGTGTGGCACACTGAATCAAATTGGTAGATTGGTTTGGCACACCACTACTAAAAGGTTACCGACCGTATATAGACCGTAGTTCCCTACTTTATAGATCATAGTTCCCTACTTTATAGACCATAGTTCCCTACTTTATCACTGCTAAATATTCTCGTAAGATATTCTAATCCGATTCAATTAATTATGTGTGTAAAAGCTTGACATGTATTTCATTTTATCAGATTTTACATACTTTAAATGATATGAAGGCTTATAAAATAAAAAGTAGTTTAAGTACTACGCTTACTAGCTTATACATGGTTTACATAAAATAAAAACATTCCAAGCAAAAGTTGTAGATTATTCCATTGAAGAATGCAAGTATTTTTTGCTTCATTTTTTTACCCAATTCAATGGCAGAATAGTTATAAAGAGTCTCAAATTTGGTATTCTAAAACATAAATGCAGTTCTATTTTTGATGTGTGTGCTATTTATTTAAAACAATAAGTGATAATTTCTCATATTAATGTCTACCAGTATTCAAATGGCCATACAATATTTTTCAAGTTTTCAACCCCTACTTTTTTATTTCAATTTTTTCCATGTATATTAAGTACTTGGCTACATTACATTCAATATTAAAAATAAAAATGTTATAATTATAATAATGTTATCAAACTGGCTGAGTAGAAATTTATTCGGAGGGTTTTTATCAGGCTGTTCAGAATCTGATTGTTAATAATCAAGTTATGTATAGATATGTATTGTGCTCACACATACAATGTCGACAAATCAAAAACAAAACATTATGCGAACTTATATGTACACTTTAAACTTGTTCACTTCAATGTAACGGGCATTTTTCAAAATTCTCTTTGGATTTCGGATATTAAATATATTTTTTTCTCTGTCACATTCATTTTTATTGTTCTGGGATTCTGCACATATCACCTAAAGTATCAAAAATATAATTTTACGTAAATAAAGAGTATACAAGAATTTGTGCACAAGTGTAGAGTCCTAAAAGTATCAAAAATTATAAGCTAAACATGATAAAACTCTGGAAATGTGTTTTGTAAAATACCTTTGAACTCATAAATAAAATGTGACTCTGTTTAAACTATATTTTAATTAACAATATTTGTTAATTAACTATATTTTAATTAACAAACTTGTAAATATTATTCTTTTTTAAATTATTTTTACATCTTTATTTCTAACCTGAGCATATGCCATGAATTAAGAATTTTTAAAAATCTCTTCAGAGCCTGTTATAGTTATAAACTTAAAAATTTAATTTGCATGAGCAAAAACTCCTTCCCTTGTGTGTTTTTTTCTCTTTAAACATCCTTAATATTCATATCTCATACATCAATAAAACTGTAAGCAAAAATATTTGTATAGAATAATTAACAGAAAAAAGTTTTGAGAAGTTATTTTCTGAGGCTGTAAGATTTTATTCACTTGTGAATATTAATATACAAAAAAAAAGAAAGAAATTCAAACTACAATTAGTAAAAGGAAATAATTACATGCAATTTTATAAACTCGGTGTATGATAGGCTGTTAAAATATATTTTCAGTTTCGTAGTGTTTTGATTCATTTTTCCTAAACATTTCGAGGCACTTAAATTATGCTCCTTAGACACATTCAAAAATCATACCTCAAAATATTATTATCCAAAGCATTTCAATCCACTCTTTAAGCGAAAGGTTTCCTTTCTCTGAAATCGATAAAGGCACCATGAGCAAATGAGTTTTCAAACAAATGAAAGGGATCTATCAAATGCAACACTTCACGTAATTTGGAATCGATGTCGTATCACTTTCATCAAATTGCTTATTCGCATTTCGGCATCTTTAAGGGAAAATTCAATTACTCTTCCATTCAGCGTTTTCAATCATAATAAGCTTATATTTTAGCTACCCCAAGCATTTTAACTGATATCACCTTAGAGAGATAAATACTATATTTGATTTATACACGGAAATATTGTGATTCTTTCTTTTAATGCGATTTCAGAGGATTCCAAAAGCTGTTCTTTTTGTTGTAGATGAATGATGTGAAGGTGTATTTTTGATTTCATTATATAGTAAACTCTCATGAAACTGGGGGTTGCCTCATCAAAACAGATCTGTTTCCATAATCACTAATTAATGCATTTAACTAAAAGATAATTCGTGTTTTAAGTCATTATTTTAACTTAATATGCGTAATGCAGGTAAAGTTTTGATTTGAATTCTCTATTGTGCAATTATTGACCAATTTGCTTTGTTCTTTTCAAAATCTGTATTTTTTTTTTCTTAAAAGAAATTTAAGCTAAATACTTTTGTTCATTTTATAGCTTATTTTGTAATAATACGTATTTTCAGTCAACTGAATGAATTCAATCCAGAGTTAATGAGTATTATCCTGTTCAGGACCATGATCACATATATGTGGTCCCTTCAAGAAACACGGTACCATATTTTAGATTGCTTTTTTCTCATTATGAGCCAGGATAATCATATCGGTTAGAACTTAAATAAGAATTTATGGAATGATAACAAACAACAAATCTCGGCATATTTTATTACAGTAATGTTTTTTATGAATTTTTAAATGAAGTTAGGATTAAACGGAAAAATTACCTGGTCCTGAGCGAGTTAATGAAATTCTGTAATATGTAAATTTTATGCTTACTAATTCTTGCAAAAATAACTTTAAAAAAAGTGACATACTTTTTGATAAAATTAAAAAATATTTCAACAATAATATACTTGTATATAAATTTATCAAATACCCAAGTTATAAATAAAGCAAAGAGAATTATTTTTACTAAATTAAAAGCATAAATATACTTCATGGTACGCATTGAAACCATACTGAATTTAAAAATAACGTAATTGAAGAGAATTTCTGATAATTTATAGTGTTGACGCGCGCGCCTGAGTGTGGCTGCTAACGGTCATCTGTAACATTAAGGAGAAGTTGAATGACTGTAGGAAACACCTGACGTGGGTAAGAAACTGCAACCCCTGAAACCCATAATTACTTTTAATTGTAATTGTTTGATTTTTTTCGTTGTTTTTATTTCAAAAAATATTCAAAAGAATGGGTCCGCTATTATTTATGACTCGAGTTCCACTTAGGGACATACAAGTTAATAATTTTAATAGATCTATAAAAGTTATAAATAAAGTTTTTTATTAATTCATAAGTATAGGTTAAGTCTCGTTAGAAAATAATTTTTTTTATTGTTCTCTTGAAAAAGTTAAACTTAAGCAATCTCGTCTACGCATTTTAGATTAAGACATAGAAACAGAATTCAATTTAAGTGATTTTTAGGTGCTTGATGTTAGGGCCGTTATAGAAAAAGAAAGAAATGTAAATACTGAGGAAGAAGTTGTTTTTATAGCATTTACATTATCTAACATATAAGAATATTTTTATTGTATTTTTTGAAGAATGAAATTTTCACGATAATTTAAGTACGAAAAACTGGATACCTCCAAAGTTATCCAATCAAATTCAATGAAATATGTAACATATATATTATGAGTTTTTTAGAGTGTAACAAATCACAGGTTTTAATATAGTTAAATTTAATGAATTTTACAACAATTTTTAGCTAAGAACACCCATTCATTTTGACGAAAAATCTTTAATATCAAATTTTAATTGCCAATTTAATTAGAAATATTTATTTCAAAAAATATTTATTACCCTGAGGTTTGTGACACTTTAGATGTGTCAAGAAGTATATCAACGAAATTGCATTGTGGCTAATGTAGTTTTATTTATGGCATTTTTTTTACATTTGAAAATTTTGCTAAAATTTCATAAAAATAATAGTTTTTTTTTTTTAAATCCAGAGAGTGACACCAGTTTTTAATGCAATAATTATGACTTTTTAAGCCTATTTATGTACTTTTAAAAAAAATAACTCTTCTGAAAATCTATTTTTGAAAAATTGGTCTCCGAACCAAGTCGGATACCAACATCCTATTTTTTGTAACACCATCTAAAAGGGAGTATTGACTTCAACTGAATCCAATATAAATCTTGTTTGACTATTATTAAAAGAATGTAGCCGTTGTGACGGGTGCTTACGCGTTTCACTAACCTTCTCTCAAAATATTTTAAATTGTATTTATTTTAACCAATCCCCGCTGAGAGCTAAAAGTGTGACTTATGCAAATAAGATAGTTTCGGGTTTAGCGAGTTCGAAAGAGATATAAAAGGGAGAAATGAAATGAAGAGAGGAGGATGACTACGTGTTTTGATAGAGGAGTTAACTACGTGATTGATTAAGAAGGTGATTCTAGGAGATTAGTTTAACTAAGTGAAGTTTGTTAGATGAAGGAAGATTATTGAAAAAGATTCATTAATTCGGTTCGGGCGTAACCGAAGATATCAAGGATTGTAACCGCTCTATAGATTCTTCAAGTATTCAAGAATCCAGTCTTAAAGAGATATCAGATCTGTGTGATTTTTTATAGATTAGATTTAAATGCGTAGTTTGATTGTATGCGTTATTCCCCGTGGTATCAGTTAGTGTTCCGTCGTTCATAATTGAATTCTGATCTCACTCCACTATAATTTGTTGTTCTTAAAGTTTGATTAATATTTGTGTATTTCTATCATAAGGAATAATAAATAATAGTGATTTATTATTTATGTAGTTATTAATTATGAATCCAACATACCCAAATTTAGATAATGTGCAAAGGGAAGTTAATAACCATAGGGGTAGTGAGAGACTACGACACCGTTTATATGAATTATCCAATATTATTTTTTTAAAAATATACTCTCTTTTTCTTTTATTAGAAACTACTTCTACCTGTGGATACTATACCCTGTACTTTTCTCATGTACATCTTCATGTAAAATCAAAATTCTGAGCTATTTAAAGCTATTTTGGCCAGAGATAGCATAAATTCGCTATGGTTAAAGTTAAAGATACTTTTATTTTTTCAATGAATATTCTCCATCGCGAGTGCAGTTCTAATGACAGTCATCAATCCTTATAAGAATCTTATTTTATTCTAGAGTTTCCAAAAATGTACTCTTTCTACTCTTGAAAATGAGATCGTGCATAAATATGCGCCAAAACTACTCAAAAAGTTTAATACTAACATCTGCCAAAGCTCTCTTTTTCTTTCACAGAATTGGTTTTTCGTATACTGAACTGCTTTTTTTTCTTTATTCTTATTCAATATATGCCGAATTTAATCATTACAATTTTTTCTTCTTTTTCTTCCTGAAGTTTTCATGGAGTATAAAAGTAAATAATTTTTAAAAAATTCTATTTACAGTGAATGGGCTGCTTATACAAATCGAGATTGGAAACTTTGATTTTAACTGAAAGTAGTTATGAAATATATATCTTAGAAAAAATTATGTATTTATACAATAAAATATACAATTCCTTTTTGATATGTAGAAATATTTAAAGTTTTTGAATATCCTGAAAGTTTCTAAATCTAGTCCAATAAGTTTTTGCTGATTTAGAAGAAAAATTGAAATGAAGGAGAGACTTAGATTTTAATAAATATACATAATGAATTATGAAAGTGCCATTCTGTTCTACAAACCTTGTCCATTTTTCAGGCAACTTTAAAATTCCATAATTCCAGAATCTTTTAGACTTTTCAGAGAAAATCTTTTCTATGCGATTTTTTATTGACACAAAAAGATTAAATTTTTTTTCGTTAAGGGAATATTGTAATGAACGAAATATTTGGAATACAGAGAGCAAAAAATCTGGTAAACATGGTGGATGGAGTAGAATATCTCAAACAAGATACAACAACTTTTTTCGAGTTATCAAAGTCACAAAAAACTGTGATTTATTTTTATGAAACTTAACACCCTTCCGATTTAATATTTCTGGACGTTTATGTGCATTTTCTCCCTCTTCTTGTCGACTTGGGAGCAAATACGTCTCTGAATTAATTGTGTCATTGTTTAGTGAAAACTCAAAATGTAGCAAATAATTTAAGAAAAACTTCGTTAAATCAATTCCTACTTCGTTAGAAAAACTTAAAGGCCCCATCTGTTGAGGATAAATCTAACTTCGAGAGAAATAACGCAGAATTGACCTAATTTGGTCGCCAAAAATAATACCAGCTTGATACCAAAAACATTGAGCCAATATTTTGTCTACCTGTTTACCACTGGAAACAATAGTGCTTTTATTATGTGGGAACATATCAAAGACGAGTTAATAGAACTACATAATACCCGTAAATTACAGTTTTACTATTGGAGCAATGAATATGAACATTTATATAATTTGTATTATTGGGGTTGGTCAGCCATTAGGTGGACAGGAGGTACCCCTCCTGGTTACAATAAAGTAAAAATGACTGTAAAAGACAAATATATGAATTTATGAAAATTTCATTAAAATATCTTCAATTTTGCTCTGCCTGAAGAAAAATGAAAGCATAAAATATTAGAAACACAACCTTGAGTTATGTATAATTTGTAAATCAATTCACCAATGTAAATTTAAATTCTTTTTTTTTTCAAAAGAAGTATGAAATATATGTCAGCATATGTGTTTTTTTAAAAGTATATCGTAAGAATAATTTTCTTTTACTTATAAGGATAATACTTATCAAATCAACTCTTCTTACTCTTAAACGCCTTTTTAAACTGTAAAGGGCGAGTAAAGATTTCTTCACAAAGTGAGCAACTTAAGTCGGCGCTTGTATTATCACAACAATTGCTAACGTTCAAACCTATCTCGAAAAATGATAGAGAATAGGTGACCTGGTTATTTGATCAAAAGAATCGACAAATATTTTTTTTAACAGTTTTCGTTGCCATTTTAAATTGAATCATCACTTTGGAGAAAAATTTATTAATCACATTAAAAGTTGTTTTAATATGTATGTCCTAGAAATTTCAGTGTCGAAATTGCATACTCACTGATTATTTTGTTATTCCTTCAATCCGCTAAATTCAAAGATACTCTTTAATAATGAATGTATTTTTAATTTATTTCTCAGACATGTTCAGACGACGAAATCGATACCTGAGTCGGTCCCTCAATTTCCTAATCCATAGTGCTTGTTCCATGCAACTTCAGAATTTTGCACGATGGCCAAATTACATGAGCCCTCATCACGATGCATAACCGTCTCTGTTATAATTTACGTTGGATCGGAGTGCTTCCATTCCACACATCCGATATTCATTAAAACCAGCACTCTTTCAAAAAAAAATATTTTTCAGTCATATGAATCTCATATTTCTTTGTTTTGAAACATACATACAGAAATGGCTGATGCTTACAAAATTTTTTTCAGAGGTACCTAAGTAATAATTAAAAACTCGCTTCTTGTGTATGAAAATAATACATGTTCCTTAATTTATTAATTAGTTTAAAATCACAGGCCTTTTTCAAGTTGGTATGATGTAAATATTTTGGGGCCACATACAATAAAATGATTCGAGAAAATTCTAATTATACCCTTGTTAAATTTTAAGAAAACAAAGACTAGTTCAACTAAAAAAAATCTTCAGGATATGGATTCAAAATTAAATTTGAGTGCAATTTAAAAAAAAAAAAGGTTACATTTCATTTTTCAAGATTAATATAATATTCTTTGTGGTCTGCGCTAAAATTCCTTTTAAATAATCAAGCATTAAATTTTAGGCACTTCAACTTTCACTTATGATTACTTCATCCTGATTGGTTGAAATTCCTAGAATAGGATAGTTTGAAGGAAATTCTTCTTTTACTGTGAGATTTCACTGAGACTGAACGTGCTATAAAACTGCTCTGAGCTAATTGACAAAAACCAACCTTGTTTTCTGTATTTGGAGACTTGAAATGTATTGTATTTCAAAGTTTGTTTCCTTCTTCTTTGTTATATATATTAATCTTATGGACTAAATTCATGTGACGTCACGATCACGTGAAAACTGTTTCACGTTATTACGCTGCCGTTTGTTTATTACCATCGCTAGGACTATTTTGATATCGCAGTTTCACATTGTACTTTTAAAATGTCTCATTTTGCTAAAATGGTTGTTCAATCAATAAATGAAAATATAATTGAGGAAAAAAATCACTTTTTTTCATGTACCAGGGCAAAATATGAGTGTTTTGAAAGCATGTTGAAACGTGAGGATTATAAACCATCTCCTCCCTGTTTATTATGTATGCAATTACTTTGAAGAATATTTTCAATACCGACACCAGCTTAAACCAAGCTTTATTCTCACTATTTTTGTCTTCACAAAAGAAACTGTTTAAAAGAATTTTGGAGAGGTGTAGACATTCACAAACATGTAAATACTTCAAAGCAAATTTTTTTATTTTAAATAAAATTATATTTAGATCATACATAAATAAGAAAGTAAAATATGTTAGTTAACTTAAGCACATTTTTGTTTATTTTAAATGAAGTTATATTGAGAACATATAATGTTTAATTAACTTAAGTTTTACGTATTTTACGCATCTTCATAGTAGTAACAGAGGTACTTAAGTATTTAATTATCTAAGATTCGAACACAAGAATCTGTTTATAGATAAATCATACTATTATTTTTTATAAACTATATGTAATTCAATAAGAAGAAAAATATATTTAAGACTAAAGATAATTAAATTGAATTTCTGATAATTATTGCACCTTTTCTGATGAAACATTCCCTTAATATTGTATAATAATTTTTAAAAAGTAGATCAACGTATATATTAAAGGCACTTTATACAAATACAATTAAAAAAAAGTATTCAATTTGTCATAAAAAATTGTAATGCAAACTTTTAATATAGTTCATACTAGCATTAATAACATTAATTTGTGATCCAAGTGTCGCATACCCATGCATTATATTTAGTATCCCAGATATAAAAGTGCAATTTCCAATACAAAACTATTCAGTTCTGCAAAGCATTGTACAATGAGTAAAATTACAAACACGTGTTTATTTAATGCATGTTTTTTTTTTTCTCAGGAAAGTTACAATTTTTTGCAATTTTTTTTTTCGATACTTAATATAACAAGGTTTTTAAGCATTCTGTACACATGCATGACTGAAGGTAACTCTTTATTAATTTTAATGTGCTTAAAGAGCACTTGCTATAGTGACTGCAACTTAGAGAAAAGTATTAAAACAGTTAATACATGTAGAAATAACTCATTATAATCATTTAGTTAATTATTAGCCCTGATTATGTACTTTATATGTAATTAAAAACTCATAATAATGGATAATCACACTATAATGAATATATCCTGCAAATTATATGTTAATATGAATCATTGCGTTAACTAAAAATGAAATAGTATTTTCTTTTATTACTTTAGACAATCATTTCTAAAAAAATTTCAAACGTTTTTAAAGAATAATTACTAAGTAAATCAGACAGTCAAAGATGGAGAATGTTATTTTATTAGAAACATTTCAAATTCTTTAAATGCTCCATAATATTGTAAAAGACATACATATATATAAAGTATTTATATGCAATACATCGTAAAAATAAAATTCATTTTCATTCAGTAACTGTTCCACAGTAAAATAAAATATCCATTCGAATTTTAAGTGTAGGTAGGCAAACTTGATGTAAATATAGTGTTAAAAAAAATTCATTTTCATGACAGGATAAATACCATATCAACTCTAATATTTTATGTACAAATGCGATGGTATCATTCCTCTTAAGAATATTTTATTTTAATTTAAAGAAAGAAATGACATCAATTTTTAACAGTAAATAATAATTATTAATAATTTAGAAATCAATAATTTGTAAAATGTAAAATTTAAAGAAAAATTTATTTAATTTTTGTAAAAATTCCTTTCACAAATTATCATCAAATTGTTTTACTGCAGAATAAATATTTTCTCTTGTCTTTGAATTATGAATTAAAATTATAAACAAACATTTTTTTATATTATATACACTTAACTGACTCTATTTGATAATAATAGTGAGTTCTTTTTAATGAAACGATACAATTGTTATTCGATAGTCAAACAGTTTCAAGTTTTTTAAAAGAAGTTGTATTGATCCTATATACTGTACGCCATTCTTGCGCAAACTACTAAATTAATTAAGAATTAAAATAACTATTAGCTGTGTACCAAGTGCTAGGATCCAACCTAAATAAATATACCAGCTAACACTATTTGAAGCAGACGAATACCTAATTAGATAAATAAATCAGAATAAAGCAAAAATTATATCAAAGAGTTGTTGAGAGTTTTTCCTAACAAATATATACACTAGAATAATACATAGAATACAATAATATCATATATTTTAATTAGATAAATTAAAGCTAAAGAATGTCAACAACTTGCATATTGGATTCTACCATGGTATTGAAAAGCGCGTGCAATTGTTGCCCTATTTGTCACGTGATTACTCGCTTGGTGCCAGTCAGTCGCGAATTTCCCCATTGAATAGCTTAGTTTTTGTGTTTAGTTTTTTATCTTTTTTGTAGCGTTAGGCTTAAGTCTTGACGCTTTCTTTTGGCTACTTTCTTTCTTCTCATTTGACGAAACAATGCCAGATTTTAATGCTTTTTCTGAGTCTTTCTTTTCAGATCGCCACCAAGAAGAGGAGCCCATGGACTGGAAGGATGTCCCTTTCCTCCCTGAGGTAAGTGCACCTTTTATTCCTCCCCGTCCCCCACAGAAGATGGGGTCCCTCATCTCCGTACAGGTAATGAACCCCCTTCTCTTTCAGCCAACCGCTTCCACAACATGAGGGCTCTTGTTCCGAAGGTAAGGACACCTCAGGCACCGAAAGTGTCTGCGATGTCTATTGTTTTTAATGTCGTTTCTCCCATTACTTCCTATTTTTCTTCATTTAACTTTTTAAAATTCTATTTATGTTGTTATTCTATAGACTTCATCTAGGATGTACTTCTGGCGTCAAATTTTAAAGTTAACCTTAATTTGATATTGAAATTTCATTTAAAAATAAATTTTCTGCGAAATATTTGCAGTTGGTAGAAAAAAATGGATGCTTTAATAGTTTTTCTGTTTAGTTTAGACTGGAAAATGATTTGCGTGTTTGTATATTATTGACTAACTTTAAAATATTCTTTAAGAAATATTTTTAGTGATATGTTTTGATTTACTTTTGACATGCATTTTGACAAATATTTTAAAAAAACTTTCTTGTTCAGAACTATTTAGTATAACTTTTGTAAAATAATATGTTTGATAGTAGTTTCTGTTAGTAAATTTCAAATAATCTGTGTGATAGTTTTGAATAAGTTTATGTAAGAGCGATTATAGATGTTACATCACATTACAGATTGTTATTTTATTACATATATAATAAGGCATATTGTAAACTTGATTGTAGAGCATAAGTTTTTAAATTAATGCTTCATTGGATACTTACGTATTAATTTCAAAACAGCCAAATTGGCGCCACGCGAATCATGCCATTTTCGACCAAAATTTAATTGATTGGTATTTTTTCATATAAAACAAGTTAGAATTTTGTTTTGATTTTTAGGTTCGATTCACGTGGTGTCAATTTTGTTGCGGTGACGCTAATACGTAAGTACATTCATGGTAAAAAGGATTTTTTTATTTCAGAGGATTTTCGACAGTTCTAGTCAATGTTAGATATTATCAATGATTTTTCTCCCAAATAACGTGTCTTTTTTTTACAGACTACACTATAGACGGAAGGGGGTGTTTTGTTACACTCCCGGGGCTGCCCTCAGCAATCATTGAAGCCTCGAGGGACCAAAGTAGCCGACCTCCAAGTGGTGTTCCTCGGGTACGTTGTGCGTCGAACTGATGACAGCGGCTGACGGGCTACTAAGTAGATGCAATTAAAGATAAGCTACTGTGAAGCTCTATGGAAGAGTGGTGATAATGTCTTATACATTAGAGACTTTTTGAAAAATTTCGCTGAGGTTTCTACAGTGCGTTTTCTTTCATCCCCTCCCTCGTGCTGTTTTAGATTTAAAAAAAATAAAAGTCGCCAATGCAACAAAAAAAATGTTAAAATTGAAACAATATTACATAGGTGCATTTTATTAACAGTTTGAAAAACAGGAGGAAAGCTTTAATAAAAAATTTGGTCAAATTTATTTATCGATTGGAGGGTAGATATTTTTAAATTTTTGCAAAAAATCGACCTGCTAGCAAAATATTTTTATCGTATGATATATATATCCACTTTAAATATCGCAAATGCTAAAGAAAAACAGCCCCTTCAGTGAAATAGAGTCTCTGGTTATTCTGGATCTCTGGTAACAAAAACAACTTTTAAATATCGCCAAAATTGGCGTGAACATCAAATTTCTCTCGATTGCTACCAGTTTTAGGAACAATAAAGATACGTATGAGAAATATGTAAATGAAAAGCATAGAGTATACAACTTGTTCGAAGATGGGGTTCTCTTGAGGTTTTTTTTTGGTAAATCACCTGTCGTTTTCTTTCTTTTCGACACTTTTTTTTTTTGCTTCTTCTCTTATTGGTGATTACCTAAGTTGGAATAATATTTATAAAATCTGGCAAAAAGTTAATCGCAAATGTCATCTCAAAACTACAACAAGATTGATTTTCAACAGATTTAAAAGAGAAATTGAATAAACTGGTCTCTGTGTACTTTCAGGAGGAATTCTTTATTGCAGACATTTCATAACTTCTGTCCTGCGGAAAAAACCTACTAAGCAGATTTTGAGCATAAATGCAATCTAAAAATGCGGTGATTGAAACAGTTTTATAAATTAAAGTTACAAAAACTAGAATAAGAGTTAGATAAATGGGATGAAGTTGGACATGCGCAATCTTACGAGACTATATAAACGAATAACTTCCAAAATAAAATAATCTTCCGCCTACGCACTAATGGTACATAGGAACATAACATCGCTCGCTGCGGGAAATGAAATGTGACAATGGCTCCCAGAATGCTCTGGCTAAACTAAAAAGAAGCTACTGAAATTTCTTTACTTTGATCGTCGCAGAAAAATCCACTCTTGTAAGAAATGCTGTGACCATCCAGATTCACAGAATCACATTCTGTGTTACATTGGACTTTCTAAGGGGGACCCAACATCCGATTCCCTTATTATTATAGATTTTTTTTGTCAGCAAGCAACTTTCGGAGAGGATCTGACATATGTCACATTTTTCGAGGATAAGCAACAACATAAAATAATAGAAACTTAGAAAGTTTTGGTTCCTATTATAGTTTTACAATAATATGTATTATATCAATAATAACGATATCAATAATGCACATTTACTGATTATTTCGGCTCTGTTTATAAATCGAATATGAACAGGTCAATATCTTGCCATCTCCAACTACTTTGGAGACCTGGTATTAACGAATATTTTTTTTAAATTCCCGTTATCATTTAAAATTGAACGATCACATTGGAGAAAAAAAATGATTAATAACATTAAGAGCTTTTTAAACATATGTCCTAAAATTCCCATTGTTGAAAATGGATTCTCATTGAAAGTTTTAATATACCTTTCGATTCGTTATATTCGAATATAAATTTTAATAATTAATTTCCGAGGCATATTTAGTCGATGAAATAGACACCTGAGTCGGCACCTCAATTTCATTATCTATAACGCTAACCATTTGCATTTTCTGGATTTTTGTACGATGGCTAAATTACATGAACCCTCATCATTTCTCACCGCTGTCTATATTACGGAGTATTCGGAGTCTTACCCCTCCATATAATATTCTTTAAAATTAGCTTTTTCAATAAAAACATATTCTTCTGACCTATGAATGTGACGTGCTCTTGTTTTGAACCTATGCATTTCTGTGCAAGAAATTGCCTATATATTCAAAAAAAATTTGCAGAGATACCTAATTATTTGACATCAAAGTATAATCATTTGGAAATAGTATTGAAAACTCGTTTCCTGAAAATAATACCTGTTCCTGAGCTGTACATTGGTTTAAAATCGCATTTCTTAAGTAGGGTAAAGGTATGATGTAACAATTTTTGGCCACATTAAATAAAATAATCCGAGAAAATTTTAGTTATGCTCTTTATTAAATTTTAAGAAAACAAAACTAGTTCCGCTAAATAAAAATTTCAGGTCATGAATGAAAAATAAACGGAATCCGTGCTTTGAATTTTTAATCAGGATATTATATATATGTATGAGTTTTACACATATCTACTTTCAATAAAAATAATCACTCATTACATAAGTGCTTCATTTTTTTTTCTTTTTTCCCCCCCAAAATGTGTATTATGTCGTATTTTGTTTGATTAAACATCGATATCTGTAAAAAATTCAGAGGAATTAATTCATATTTATAATAAAGATAAAAATAATTTAGTGTACTATCTTAAAGGCAGAACTGTTTATTAGAGTATTATAATATTAATATTTTGAAAAGAAATTTATTTCATAAATAATAAGTTTTGTTTTATACTTATTTCATAGTATTTCATTTTATTAGAATTTTTAAAGCATTCGTTATGTACTTAATTCTAGAATATTTATAATCTTTTCATAAATATTTCTAACTTGGAAACATACTATACTGCCATATCTTTTTATTTCATATACTTATTTATTGCCTTTTTATGTATAAATACCGAAGACCCACTAATTCTAAAGTAAACAGAGGAAAAAATAAAATGAATTAACGTTAAAAAATCGGATTACTAAAAAAATATAAAGTAAGTGGATAGTGTGTTTTGCGTTTCGTGAAAAAAATAGATAAGTTTATTTTTATGTCTCATGACAAAGTACCTTGTAAATAATTTAAGTTGAGTATTAATCGTATTTCAACAGAAAAAGCGTTTTGTTTTTTGAACTAATATAATATAAAAATAAAGAGGCAAGCCATTTTTCTGTCGATTTTTTTTTATATTGGGATTATAAATATATTTATAGATATTTTCTGACTATGAACTGAAAATTTCTTAGATCGATAAATGGAATTATATTTCGCAATGTTTTTGAATCTAACTAAATTAAAACTTCTTTCCAAACTATTTTTAAATTTTTTTCTATGTAAATACTTAGCTCTGCAGCCTTCTTACAATGTTTGCTCTGAATATAAATGCTCGCAACTGGTCACTATAATACGACTACATTGACTACACTATAATATGACTATATTAATAATAACTTGAAATTTAAAAATTAATTTATTTCAATTCCTTTATTTTCAAATTTATTTTGTTCTCTCAGGTATTAGCTTTTTCTGAAGAATTTAATTATTTAATTCGTATAGCATTATAAGGATGCAATTTACGAGGAGATATTTTATGTTTTTTTAAAAATATATATTTAAAAAAGTTTTAATTTAAAATATGACGCTTAATAGTTATTTTTTTAAAATATCAGTTCATTTTTAAATGGTTTTTATTTGTTACCTTATCGTTTTAAGAATTTACATAACACTTTAAATAAATAAATACATATTTGAAAACTATCATTATCATTATATTAGTCAAAACTCACAGTATTAAATTAGAGTTTCAGAAACTCAACACTCGATAACTCGGATGTCAGGATAACTCGACCACACGCTTGCACGTCAAAAAAACCCCATTTGCACGCCTATGCAGCAAAATACACAATGATCTGCTGCAAGTGCAGAATGCAGACAACAGGACATTAAACATTTCCTTAAAAAAGTATCCAGATTTTGCAAAGTCGGCCACTTAGTTTTCTTTCTAGACATCTTCATGCTTATATATGATATTTTTCTGAAGTGGGACTGATCAGGTAAATTACGGTATGCTATGCATTCATTAATTTTCCTTATCCTGTTGTAAAAGTTCTATGACTTCATAAAGTACGTACTTTTTCTTTGTTTAACGTTATTTTCGCAGCTTATTTTCTATTATATTTTCAAGCAAACAGTTCATGCAAGTGCAGCCGAATATTTTCTGAGGAGACACTCATACTTATTCTTTTTCACCCGCATTCTCGATAACCCGGCTTTTCCACGAACTCTGTTACTCTTCGGTCCACGTTAGACCGGGCTTTTGGGACTCTATTGTATTAAAATGTAATAAAATCAAATATAAATGTGTTTTTTTTTTGTAATTTTTTAAAAAATTGTATAGCGGTTTTTAAATGCTGTGACGGATCTATACGCGTCTATGACCAACACCTTGGGGACTCTTCTGGGAAAATATTTTTACCAACCAACTTTCACCGAAGAAAGGAAACGCGATTATGCAAATTAAATATATTATATAATTCTGTATTCGCGAGATTTGAAAGTTAGTTTGTGAGTAGATGATCGTGAGTTATCAAAGTGCAAATCTAAGAATCAATGGAAAAATTCTAAGAGAGGATCACTCGAAGGTGATTAAATCCGGATAAGGATTTCATTCAGGGCCTCAACTGTAAGACTCAACTTCATAAGAGTACAGGTAAATTTCCTTATTTAAATAGAAGTTTAGCTTATTAGTGCGCGACGTAGTTTATACTGAGCTTGTATGAGTTATCGTGGAATCAGTTGAGGGTCTGTAATATTATCCCCAGGCTAACGAGTCTCACCTTCGCACTCTACATACTGTTCAAAATTCTTAATTGGATTAGTATTGTGCTTGCTTGATATTTTATGTTAATAAAATAATTAGAGTGAATCATGTCGACTGATTATTCAGTTCTTCCCACACCTCTAGCCGGGTCCGAGGGTAGACAAGGGGAATCAGAGGGAAGCGGGAACCGACAAGCATTACAATGTCAAGTACTAAATAAATTTATATCCACGCAAGAATAACTTTCTTTTCATTAAACGTACGTTTATTTTTTACCTTTGAATTTCAATTATTTAAATTAGAACGTTTTTTCATATATTTGCATGTAATTTTTTGAAATTTTCAGATTTATTTCCGTTAAAACAAGCGCGGGATTTCGAAAAACTCTAGTACTCTTTAGATACAATACATTATCAATTAGCGAAGTTCCGTGTTTTCCCTCAAGTGTGTAAAATAATGAATATCGGCTCCTTTTGTAGCCTTCAAACAATTAAAAAATTTATTATTTAATTATTTATATATTTTTACTGAATGAATTAAACTAATTTGTTTTATATCTTTCTAACATCAAAGAATCAACATAAAAAAAATAGTCATACGGATGGATTCTAAAGGACTGTGTGACAAATTTCAGAGCATCATCAGTTTTTATTGAATTAAGTTATTAAAATATGAAATTTTCCATGTGTTTCCTTTAGCATTGTATACTTTACGTTAGCCCTTAGGCAAAGTTTAACAAGCTTTTTCAAATATTTTTTGGGGTATTTTTCTAACTGCCTCTTGAATTGCTTTTTAAAGCCTCTGAAATGTTTTTATATTTATTTAATTGTTCTTTATGTATTCCCATAAAAATATTCGCGAAGAACACAGTCAGGGGATGATCGTAGCCATTTTTCAGGAGGAATAAATTTATTTTCTTAGCTTTTAGCCATATTATAGTTGATTTTGCAGTATGACTTGGTGCAGAATCTTGGGGGAAATCAAAGGTTCTAGGAGGGGAAAGACGTGAGCGTTTAATCACGCATTAATACATAGCATCAATTTTAGTCTTTGGTTCTACAAAAATGTTTTTGTTAATCCTTGAGAAGACATTCTTATCCATAACATAACACCTGATTGCCAACTTGTCTTTTGCAAAACAGCTGCGACATTACGTCGCTTTTTGCGTGAAATATATTGTATTCTCATTCTGCCAGTTGTGGATGACAGATGATACAGGGCTTCATCAGAAGACATCCAGTTTTTTATCTACCTTTGCATAACATTAAATTCAGAGGACAAGAATTTTTTCGTCGTTTTTCTACTGTCTTTGCAGGCATTTTATAACTAACTGGTTTATTCATCTATTTCCAGCCAATTTTTTTCATCTGATGACAAATTGTTGATTGTGTTACAATAGTTTTTTGCTAAAGTTCTTTGAAGCGAAAGATTTTCTACAGCGATAATTTTTTTCCCTTTTTTTTACTTTTCTTCTTCACCAAGAACCTCCTTTCAACCACATTTTTTTCGCTGCAGTTTTTGATTGCCAGCGAAATTTTAATTCTTTTCGAATTTGAGATAGTAATCCAATAGAACAATGTCTTTTCTGATTTTTAAATGCTTTATTAATAACTGAGTTTGAGCAATCATCTTTCGAAAGCTTTAAAATTTCGCTTTTGAGGACCTAATTTCTGAGCCATAATTTACTCCCACTAATTAAAAAAAAAGAGTTAAATTGGCATTTTAAACGATTCATTTTTTAAATAAACTAGTAATAAGGAAATGGAAATTTGCCATAAATAGTTATACGCTTTTAAAAATAATCACAGTAATTAGGAAACTGGCCGTAAAAAGTATTGTTTTGTTGTATTTCTGCAATACCATATGGAATCTCGAATTCTCTTTTCTCATGTTTTTTCTTAACACAATTGACTTCTATTTATTTCCTTATCCAAGAGAGTAACAGAACAAGCCAGAGTTTAAGGGAACCGGGACGTTCTCGATGAAGTAAAACAAGCAAATTTTTGATTTATGAAGGAACGTTATTTTCAAAAACAAAAAGACTCCATAAACAGAAAAATTGTGTCACACAACCTACATACGTTTCTTAATATACTATAACATAAAATTTTTAAATATGTACAATATTTTTAGAAATATAAGGATTTGAAAAAGTACACTTCAAAAGGTGCTTTCGTATACATGGTGTCGATTAGGTACCTGTAGTTTTCCTTTTATAACATAGAAAGCAACAAATCATGCTGTTTTAGTTACAAAATTGTACCTTTATTTTAATGCTCTAGTTTTTTTTTAATATTTCATTGCTTAGAAATTTTTTTTAAAAAATTCAATCTCAATTTCTTAAAATTTTGATAAAAATGGTAATTTTTTTTAGAAAGTTGGCTGCAAAAATAAAAATACTAACATTTCAGGAATTAAATTAGTAGCCTTAAATACATTATTACTGTACAAAATCTCATACCAAGTATCACTAAAATATAACAGACAGATTTTTCTACGGATGTGCCTAAAAACTAGAAAAATATATTTTGAATAATATGAAAAAAACTAAATAAAATGGTACAGCTTACTAAAATTTGATATTTGAAATATTCCAGATTTGTATTCATCTTGCATGAACACTTCTGAAGCACAATTTTTCCTTTTATTTTGTCTTTCAATAGCCTTAGTCTCTTCGCTTGCTTTTTAAACTGTCATCTCGGCTTCACAAATTCTAACTTTATCAATTTTTCCAAGGTCATCACAAGTGTTTATCCCAAGATTTATTTTTAGTGCTCTTAATAATTTTGTTCCTGCATGTGCATCTTCATTAAAGCATATCACTGCATCCATTACACCGATTTGCAATTTTTTTTTGTTCCCAATTGTGTTTTTTGGAACTTGATTCCATACACAGTTATTGAAGCTTTCATTTGGGTTCTGGGTACAACCATGCAAACATTGTATTAAAAGTTCTTTTACAGTTAAGCCTCTAAATACATGCTTAAAAAATTATGTAAATGTTTGTAATTATGTTTCTAATCTTGACAAGAACTGGTTCTGTGAAAGAACGTTTGTAGATGTACTTTTCTCCAGAAACAGACATTTGTTGTAACCGTAATAGCTGTTGTTTACATTTTAAAACTGCAATTACTCGGGTATTAAACTTTAAACTTATGCATGTTATACATTTTTGGATTCAGCATTAAATTTACCTTTTTTAAAGATAAAAATCAAAAATTCTATTTTCCGAAGGTGAAAAACGTCTTGGTTCCCTTAATTGAAATAATTTTGTATAATAATTTATTATGTTTCTGTATATAATTCTGATTTGCTCTTGCTCATTCACTGGCGAAATTTTACGCAACATTTAACTTTAATTTTTGATAATTTGAGTAATTTTTAAATAGCTCAAATAATAATATTTTAGTTAAATATTCTTCAAGAGGAAATTTAATGTAACAAATGTTTTAAATAGGTCATTTCTTCAACTTGGAGGAATATTGAACAAAGTTTTTTTTTATGAATAAACAAAAGACTATACACATTTTAGTAAAATAATCAAAAATATAGTGTTAAGATACCCTTAAAATGATTGTGTAAAATTTATAATTTTAATTGCAATCAGTTTACCATCATGTTTCTA
This sequence comes from Trichonephila clavata, assembly GCA_019973975.1. Taxonomy (NCBI): domain Eukaryota; kingdom Metazoa; phylum Arthropoda; class Arachnida; order Araneae; family Nephilidae; genus Trichonephila; species Trichonephila clavata. The sequence goes on from BMAO01012419.1 coordinate 152,809, forward strand.
CATAACAATTGGGCATTAAGGAAACTACAGTTAAAAAATTGACATAACTTTTCATGATGTATATCAGTATACCTCTTTTTATTCAATGTTGTCTATTTGGATCAGTCAAATCAGCGATACTCAAATTGCGGCCCACCGAGCATTTTCAAGTAGCCCGGTCAGTGCCCATTGTTCTGAAAAATTCACTTATTTAAGAACAATATATTAAAAATTTTGTGTCAAGAAATCACACACACAAATATATTAATTTTGCTTTTAGTTGTCAATGTCGTACGAGTGCGGATTGATATTCTTTTTCTATTTGTAAAGGCTACGGTTAGTGATAACAAATAACAGTAGAGTGGTGACAGTTTTATGGGTGGAACACATTTTTGACTATCCTTCATACCTTGCAAGCGAAAAATATCTGAAGAAAATACACCGTTTCAAGACGATTGGGAGGTTGACTATTTTGTAGTGAAAAACAAACAGGGATCAGTAAATCGTTGATTTACCACGCGAAAGTGCTGTACTTAAAAAATACCAATAAACATGAATCATTCAACGGCCTTTTTGCTCGAAGATCTCTTTCAAGAGGTAATAAATGGGCTTTCTTGAATAATCCTTGCAACAGCAACAAAGTGATTTGTCAGTCACAGAGCGGTAACAAAGACATCTTATGAAGTTCGTTATATTATTGGTAATCATATGAAACTTAAATGCTTCTAATTCAGAGTTAAACACAAACAATATATAAAAAAATCAAATTAAAAAATTAAAACTGGAGTTTTAAATATTTTGATCTTTGCACCGCATTTTAAACTCCTCCCTCTTTATCCTCATGATGCGACCCGCTTGAAATTGCTAACATATGTATGCGGCCCACCGTGAAATAGCTGACATATGTATGTGACCCAGTAGGAAAAAAAAGATCGAGTATCCCTCAGGTAAATTGTATAAAACTGAAAATTATAATAAAGAAGTCGTTTTTAACTATACATGGTTTGATTTACTTGAAACTATTTTGCCTTTAACAATACTTTTTATCATGAAAATGATTAACAAAATAATACAAGCAATTACATATAAGTAACATAATATTTTTTATCTACACCATTTAAGTATTTTGCGATATAATGTAAAACAACAGAAAATATGGCTACCTATATTTCAAACTATTTTTCAAGAGAAAAAAATCCATATGGTGTGGAAAAATGTAAAAGCAAGTTTGGTAAACTATGTATACAAAAAAATGTTAATATAAAAACATACATCTCCTGAAACTCATCTCAAAAACTGTTGTCTACTATTTTATATAATACTTCGTCCTCTCATTGTGGCACTTCAAATACTGTAAAATTACATTGTATCTTACTCTAAAAATGATGTTCTCTACCTTTTAGTTCCCTCTCTTCTGATCATCCTCGATGCATACTACGCTATTACGGCTCAACAAAATAAAATTTGTTATTTTCAACACCCACCGTTTCCATCCTCTCTCTATCACCCCGTAACCTGCATTCATTTCTTTTTCCATTCCCCTGTTTCTTATCCCCCTCTGCTGATCTCTTCCTTAATATTCCCATCGCGGTTAGTTAAGATTTCATTCACAACAAGTCGAACTTCATGCCAGGAATAAAGCATAATTTCGTACCACATTTCACCATATTTTTTCCCTATTCCGACTATCCTTTCGCAGAGCACCGCAGCATTAGGAAGATTGTTGGGGATTTTTCAATTTACTTGTTTATTTCTACTTCGGTTGGGGAGAAACGAATATAAAATTTTGAAATATAGAGAGCAAATTCTCAATAATGTAGGGACATTTTGGTATATTGGACGATATGTAGGAGGAATCCAGAAAAATTTTATTTTTGCTTTTCGTTTAATACTGGAGGTATCTAGTACGGAAATCTCTGAGAGCTCTGCTTATTTGATATCGAAATAGTATTCGAGGATGCGTGATTTTTAAACTGCGTACGGAAGTGCGATTACAAACCAAATTTTTTACATTTATAAACTAATAAATAAATACTTCATTGTCTCTACCTCTTTTAAAGTTAAAATTTCGAAACATTTAAGAGTTGCAAATGAAAGGAAATTTTTATGAGATACGTAACTCAAATTGTACATAAGTAAAATATATACAGAACGAGTTTTTCTTTAAACTGGCACTTTAGGGCTTTCCCTTTTTCAAAAATAAAATAAAATAAAAATTAGAGACAGTAACAGTAAAAGTAATTTATATTTTATAATTCAGATTATATTATTAAGTTGATTCTAAAAGTAAAAAGTCAGTTTGATCAGCCATTGTTTTACAACTTTAAAAAATTAAGAATTTTTGAAGTTTTTTTTCAAATTTTTTAAAAATTTTTACTTTTTAAACATTTACAGTCATTTTAAGTTATCTATCTCTCTTAGATAAATGCAAACAAAAATTAGTATGGGTTTTAAAATATGTCATTGTTTATTTTTAATAATTATTTTTCTTGTTAAACGTGGAAAAAACACAATTTTTTTAAAAAAAGTATTAACTTAAGCATTTTTTTAAAAAAATTACTAGAGATCTCAATCCTAAATCCACACTAACTTTTATAGGACATATGTTTGGGAGTATAAGCAAAAATTTCAAGGCTCTATCTTGAACATAAAAAAAACCTTAGAGATTAGAAAACACTTATATCTTCAAAATTAAAAACGTTAAAAACGCATTTAAAGTTTGTGAGGGCATAAAACAAAAACTTATAATGCCCGTAAGGCTCTAATCCTTTAATATGTTATTTCACAATGTATCTCCTACATTAAAACATCATTTTAATTAAATATGACCAAAAACATATTTTTAAATTTAAAAAATATTTTTGGATAATATTGATAGCATTTATTACTACGGTAGTTTATTCAGCTTAATTTTAACCTAATATTTTCACAAAAGTTTTTAAACATAGAAAATTTATGTACAAAATAATAATGTTATTAACTTAAGCTAAAAATAGCCAGGTTTGTACGTAAAATTTAATTTTTAAGTTTTTACTCGGGACAGTTTAGGATGCTTTAATTCTTGTTGTACGACTTTAGAATATTAAAGTATATAATTACAATATGTTTACTTTAATGTAGTTTGGTACATCAAGGAAATATTTAGTTTTATCTGCAATACTTGAATTCTTTTTACTTGTTTTCAGAAGTTTAATTGCAGTATTAGCTGAAGGCGGATTTTTAGATACATCATTTTCAGTAGTATTCCATCTCTTCGAAATATTATTTTTCACAGCTACCAGGGAACGTTTTGTCCATAGAAATTTCTCAATAGAAACTATTTTTTAAAGAAAAAATGGCGTTGAAATCAATCTTAATTTAGTGTTAAGAGAACTCAAAAAACTCAAAATATAAACAAGCACAAATGGTTTTAGTAATGAAATCTAAAATTAATAAACATTTCACAGTAAAAGAGTTGATGGTGCTCAAAAATTGTATAATTAATTCAATTTAAGAGTAAAAAAATACTTTAAAATGAAACCAAAGCTTTAACTTAAGCCCAAAAAACTTCAATTATCTTAAAAACTAATTTGTTATCAGATCTGAAATTTGGTGATAAGCTTCCCAATGATATAGCTCACAAGAAAATGCAAAAAAAAAAAAAAAGTTTTGCGGTAATTTTGAAATTTGTAGGGTATTGTGTTGCATTAAAAGTTACGATTTAATTGAATTATGTATTCATATTTTTCTTCAATAGATTCAAATAGTGAACTGAGATTTTAAATTAATTAGGAAACCTCAGACACATAAAAATGTAAAATTGAGAGAAAAGAATTTAGTAAAAACATCTTCTCTTCCAAAAAAGTAAGATTTCTGAAATGATCAAATAAACTCTTGATATTCTTGTAAACTGGAGGATTTTTCTCTCCTGTATTACTATATTGTATCATGAAATGTAAAAAAATATATAATCTCCTGCATTCTTATTTTAGAATGGATTTTTCTAAAATATAACAAAATGGAATATAAATTTGTATTTAAGAAAGTATTTGAAAGTTTAGCGTTGTAATGTTTATCAAGTAGAAATTGTAATGTAATGATAAATATTTATAATCACATTATAAATGATATTTGATAAATATTTATTATCACATTAGTTTGCTCACCATCAAAACATTGTATTTTATCACATGGTAATAATTTTCCAAGTTATCTACTCCCCATTGCATTGATTAAATTGAAAAAAGTTTATTTTTATGATTATACTTGTAATTTGGTAAGCAGAAAATGAATTCTCTATGTGTTAGAAAAACTTCACTACAAAAAGAAATTTCCTAAGATATTACTGTTATATATATATTGAACAAAAACTACATCTCTGTTTTTAATTCATCTCACACACTCACTTTTCGAGACTTGAAACAATCAGAACGAAATAAAAATAAATTTTACATATTGTCTACGTAAATTCTATAAGTAAGGAAACAGTGGTTTCTGATGATAAAAAAATAATGATTTTGCCAATTTTAAACGTAAGAAATGAGTTTTTAATGTATTTGAACACGTTCAAAAGGACCAAATTCAGTCAAGACAGATATTTTTGTTTTTTATTTGTTTTATTGAATAGAGCTATCTTTTGACTTTACGAAACATACTTTGTTTTGTTTCTACACTACCTAGAGGCCAAGTTACAATCAATTTTATAAATTTAGAAAAACCGGAGAAGTGGGTTTTTGATCTACCAGAAGTGGGCATTTAAATTGCTCAAAATCTATCATGGCGAGTCTGATAACTCAAAATATTACGAATGTATTTCTATAAGACTTTTTAAACCTGATATTTATGTTATTTTCTAGAGAATGTACTAAAATATTTCTTATTGTATGAATACTTTTTGATTAATGGCTTGTTATTTAAATAATGGTCTCATAAAGCATGTAACATTTCTTATAATGCTTACTCAATAAGCTCTAAAATTTTCAAATTTTAATAAAAAATTAAAATTTTAGTACATTTTCTAGATAAATACATCTAATTTGTTTTAGTAATACTTTTAGTAATATATGCTTATTACTTTTTTTTCTAACTGCTTTGAAGTTTTTCAAAAATTGTGCTAAAATTTCACTTATAATTGTGATTTTTGTAAAATTCAGGTAATTTTTTTTTTAAATTTTGATAGTTAAATAGTAATATTTATTATCATTGAGTTCTAAAAGAGCATTTATAATGTTTTAGTATGCTATTTTGTTTAAAAAGTAATCCGAACGTGTTCGGATACCTTAATAAACTGCAATTTATTAAGGATTGATTTAGTTGAACTTTATATGTGTATACATCAAATTCAGTAAAAGTGCCACACGAGGGGCATGTGTTTGCTCAGAGGCATACAGCCTCAAGAAATCTTAAAACATTACTGCTTTGAACCATAATGATACTGGCCTCGAGTTTTACTCTCTTAATCTCTTAAATAATTATATATACAAACAATTATGTTCACACAATAGTGTTTGATAAATTTGCATTTTAATTACTCAGCATTCAGTACTAAGTCAGAGTTCTCAGAATAATAGAAGAGAGAAATGATGTAGTGCCTTAAACAGAGTACAGAACTTAATTAAGCGAAATTCAAGACTTATGGAATCTAATTTTCCCTTCATATGGAACATACGGCATTCCAAAACCTTTTTCCAAATTTTCTATGCATGTTTATTCGGTGATGCTATGGATCTTTACAGCTCACCAGGCGGACATAGGCTCATGTTGTAGCAAAGATTATAGCCTCAGAGAATAATAATTAGTCTGAAACAATTGAGCCTTTGTTTATGTGCGAAAAGTTCATTTCAATTTGGAATGCAATTCTTTAGTAAATACATTTCAGTGTTTTTAACCAAAATAACTTCAAAGTAAATCCTCAGCAATCGATTAATGACTGATTTGAGTAAAGATTATAGTCTTCGCAATTAAACATATATTTCTAATATTAGAGTTTAAACTCGCGTGAGAGAAAATTTCAAATGAAACATGTCATAGAACTGAAAAGAAATGGTAAGTTGTTATGAAAAAGTTATACATTTTTTTAGATATTTTCATAAAAGTAAATTTATAGCAGTGTTGTCAATATAGATTCAGCAAAAGTTGGTTGATGAAGTTTTATAATAATAATCAAAGAACTGTCAATATGCACATAATGAATGCTCGTTTATAGCTGTCACTTCAGTTTAAAGCAATAATCTTCAAAATTCGTGTTTTCAATAGACCCGAGGATTAAGAATAATTATTCCGCTTGTTGTATGTAGTTGAGGAATTGAGGATTGTGATAGAGAATCTCCCCCATTAAATCTGTGTGTAATCTTGATTTCCTATTAAAAATAATGAACTAATAATAATAATAATACTTAGTTGAAGAAAAAAGTTTTTGTGTTAATGATTTTAATAAAATATAATTGCCCAATCGTCCTGAAGACAGATATTTTTCTGTTTTTGCAAATAATACTTTTTCATCTTTTGGCAAAATTTCACTACGTTTTCGATATATGACTGAGTATAGGTAATGTTTTCTCTCTATTTAACAATCGAGAAAAGATACTTAAAATAATCTTGCAATATTTTGTAATTGCTTCACTTTAAGAAAATTTCTTTGAATAAAAAAAAATATGTATAAATTTTATTTTTAAGAAACTTATATTACAATTTATATAACATTAGGTAATGTAATTTTTCACATTTCGACTCCTGAAAAGCAAGTTCTTATAATAGTTTGAAAAATAAAAAGAAATCCCTCGTCTTAATCCTGGGGAGGAATTTTTTTTCCCTTTGATTTTTTTCCCCATCAAAAACTCCCAAGCGTATGCCTACTGAATGTAGAGATTAGAGTAAAAATGGGAAGCCAATAGATGGAATGTATTACGAAATCTAAACATTTAACAAAGAAAAAAGAATTATACAAAATGAAAAGATTTAGGTAAGAAATGTTTTTTCTAATCCTGAAAAGTTATATATATATATATATATATATTGGAACTAGAGGGGCTATACTTTGACAGTCGTGATTTTTTTCTTTTCATCTTGTTGTCGTTTTTGTGTTCTTAACTCAACAAATTTGTTCTGTAAGAGGCTTTTATTGTGCCTGCAATGCAGCTGCAGCGCTGAATGTACATTTTCCCTTTCTTTGTCATTAATATTTACATAAAATAGCTAGGCTTGGAGAAATTTTCGAATGAATTGATTTGTTTTCAGAAATACCTCGACTTAGCTGTCCCGACTAACACGAATTCGGAGTTACGCGATTTTCAAATCTTGTCGATTTGTCTTTTGTTTGAACATTACCACAACTCGATTACTCACTCCCTACTTCCTATTTAGTTAATGTACATGCTCGGACGAAGTGTACGAAGTTGACGCTTAGCCATAATAATTTACTTTGTGCTATTTTTTTTTTATCTACGGAGTGCAGTTTGTTATTACATGTTATAATTGTTACATCGTGTTTCTTATATCTACTTAGATTTGAGAGATAGCTATGTCATCCAAATGAATAAGAAGCACTTGATCTAGAAACAGTATTTGGAGAGAGTTCAATCAGAAGATAGAATAAAAGGTTAGGAATTTAACAAATGACCTCAGTTTAGTTGAAAAAGCGTTAAAATTTTAGAAAATATAGACTCCAACGAAGAGCTTATTTTTTCGACAAAACAAGGAACAAAAATACTATTAGCATCCTAAAAAGAAATTTTGTGAAACAAAAAAAAAATCTTTGAGCTTTCAGACAACTTAGTTAGATTTTATGAAACCTTCTACATCAAATTATCTTTGGTTTGGGATTTTGTAATTGTGCTATTGAATATTTTATTAAACATTATATTTTCTAAATTTTTACTTTGTTTCGTTTCCGGTCCTAACGAAAAATATTTTATTTGCATTTATATGCGGCCTTATACGACTTACTCGAATTCCACTTGCGCAGTTATCACTCAATCAGTCCCACCTATCGGTTAAGTTCGGGGTATTACTATACTTACAGAAGAATTTTGGGATTGCTTTTCTAGGTACTTACATATTTTCAATAAATTTAAACTATAAATAATGTAAATTTTTAGTTGCAAAAAAAATTTACGTTTAAAAAAAATCTCTGAAGAAAGGTTTTATGTAAAATTAATAACAAATTCAGTTCCATGAAAATTTTACAAAACGAAAACATTTGAGAAACAGGAAATATTTTAACATCATCTTGTTACTATGTTTGAAAACCTAACGAAGAAAATTTGTATTTTCATTATGGTATCATAATTATTACCGTTACAATATATACGAGTTAAAGAGAATTTTTTCTTCATGACAGACATTAACAAATCAAGTCGGGTACCAAATCATTTCTTCAGTGTTTCAGATCATCCTAAAAAATAGGAGATTTCTGCCTTTTAAAGGAAACGCAAATCAATAAAGACTACGTGCAGCGATGGGAAATAATGAACAGGAAGATGCCAGCTGATTTTTTTTTCATTCTCGAGAATTACCTTGTATTTCCAAATATAAGCCAATAATGTATTTTTTTTTACATCTTTATACTACCAAATTATAGTGCATAGCCGAAGAAATTCAGTTTTTTGTGTTATTCGCATAATTAAATACGATTTTTCTTAATTTTCATTTCTTATTTATAAATGCTTCACTTGATTCCAAAACAAGAAATATTAACTGAAAATGGAACTTTGAAAATGAATATTTAAGATTTAGTTAACTACCTTGTTGTAGCCTCAAGCCACCCCTTACACTACTACCTCCCTGTCTATCAGAAAATACTGCAGGATGTGTAGGCGAACTTAAATTATCAAAAGACATAATTGCACTTCAAATAGATTTATTGATTCTTATCAGCAAATACGTTTAGACACACACTAAACAATTTCATAAAAACAAAAGAGAGTGGAGTAACTAAGCGGAGAATCACTACTAGCGGAATATTCAGAATATCAACTGTATCTAGGAAAGCTTAAACGCGAACAATTACAGCAACGCCACGTGCGAATAATCTCAATATCTCAAATAAAATCACTGACCTTATATTTTACATCAGCTGTTCCTTCGTGACGACTTCGGCCTCTTTAATTTCTGGAAGAATGGGTGAAGAACCCACGCTCTGTAATAAGGATTTTCACTATATTCAATCCGCTTCTCCTCGCGTACCTCACACGTAACAGGCTATCTACGATTGTCAACAACTTCGTGTTGACGTCTCGATCTTAAATTCACTTAACTTCTCTCTTCCTATCACTTAACTTCTTAACTCGCGAAAATCAAACTTATATAATATATCTTATTTACATAAATCACGCCTGGCTCTCGGTGAAGATTGGTTGAAATAAATAAATTGTTTTAAGAAAAATAGAGGAAGTTAGTCAAAGACCGTATAGATGTGTCACAACCTTACCTTAATGTGTGAAATCATCCAATTATTTACTTAAAGGTAAATGCTTTTTTCCTTGTCCAGATAATTTCCGTACCAATTATTATCACTCCCTTTATTTTTTTATAAATGTCTACACCAGGAGTCGGCAACCTTGTATAGCTGTGGTTTGCCAAACCATTATACCATTATTTTTCAAAGGAATATTTGAAACAATTCAATTTCCACGTCAATGCTATCAGAGTCAGGGAATAGCAGTCAAAAATAGAGATTTAGAATTTTATTATACAGGGTGTTGCCAAATTCAACCGACAAATTCAGCGAAGTGATTGTAGGTAGCATGAGGATGACAAATAAACATAGAATATGGGGCCGCAAACCAAGTTTAGTCGGTGAAAATCGCAATAATAGTAGAAATCGATAGGACAATGAGCCAGATGATTGGAGAGACCAAACGATTTCGGAGATTTCGAGTACTATGGTTGGGTTAAAGAAATCTACAAGTATGAAAATTTCCCACTTCTTTCGGAGTTTCTACAAAGAGTACCAACCATTGCGTACCAGAATGTGTAGTTCATGTATGATGATACACTAGCTTCTTCGGGACGAACGTCACACCCGTGCGCCGGCACGAAACACCGCCAGGAGACGATTGTCACGTCCCTGCGCCAGCGTATTTCTTCCTCACAGGCCTAGTGACTTACCGGTGCACCAGGGATCTGGAACGTTTTTTAAGCTCAGTATTTTTGGCAATAGATGGCATTCTATGTCCATAAGATTTGAGATACGCGGATATCTAACATTCTACTTGAAATGAGAGAAATATTACTCACTCACACGTGGTTTTTGTTTTATAAACATAAGGGGAAAGGAATGTTTCCGAATTGAGTGTTTTACGACTGCTCTTGAAATTAACATGTGGTTTTTGTTTAAAGTGAAGATGAGAGATTTATTTTCACTAAAGCATTTGATTTGGGTTTGCAGTTTAGTTTTTTATGGATAATTAGATCTGGTAGATAGAATTTGTCTTTTGTTCTTACTTTTTTTACAAGGTCAACTTTTACAAATGCTTACAATAAAATGTTTAAAAGCATGTACTTAAACAAAAAGTGGCTGAAGTAAATGAAGTATATCAATACGAAATATATGAAGCATAGCCGTTCGTAAAAAAACCAGAACAATATAGAACATCGCGTTTATATTTCGGTATTTTTATGGATTTAGGTTTAACTAAACAAACCCTCCGGCCTGTGAGTGACACTTGCGATAGAAACCTCCGGCCTTGGCGGTACGCATGCGTTGGCGTCCTTCGGCGCGAAAGGGCTAGCACTACTTTCGATTGCAGTACGTAACCATCCACGATTCATATGAGAAAAGAGTTGTTCATACAGATCTGTAGAACCCAAGATGGAAAGCAGAGCACATGCAATTTCCTTGAAACAATTAAATCTATCCAGGAATGCCATTTAAAAATTTTACATGGTTTTAGATTTATCGTCAGAATTATCTTCCAGATTCTTTTGTAATTCTCTAAACTGTGCTTTCTATAATTTTGAAAATGTTAGTCCAATAAGCTCCAATTCTAAATTACTGGCTTCCATTCATTCAAAAATTTGCAAATTTTTAATGTGGTGCAAAATGGTACCACAGGAAAGATGTAGATTAGATTTGACACTCATGCCATATGTTGCCGACTCCTGATCTACTTGGCCATTGAAATAATGAGTCTTTAGAATAAGGTTTTTCATTGAGAAAAATTCGATTTCGCAGTTTACCGTATATAAAGGAGTATAACGAACTGTTTTTTTCCTCCATAATATTTTATTTGTTTCAAGTTTGTTTTAAACACTGGGAGAAATAAGCCCGGGAATATATTGGAAAACAATTGCTTTATTTGTAATAGCTGAAACTTACAATTCACTTATTTTTTCGGGATGAAAGGATGTGGGCTTGAGGCAGGGTACTGAATCCTTTAATGACTTTAAGAACAATGATCCTTTTTTTCAATTTAATAGCCAAACGATAAAATATCAAATGTGTCAAAAAATGTGGTATTTGGAAGAGCGGAAAGTTTAAGTGATGAGTCACATTGGAAGGTCTTCCAATCGTCAAAAATGGACCAAGACTTGAATAATTGGCGAAAATCAACAAAATTAAATTTAGAAGCAATTAGCATTTGCCTGTGTTTCTTGTTTACTGCTAGTTTTCGACAAGCAAAGGAAAAACGTTAAAAAAAATGGGTTAACCAAAGTCTCCGTTCATGAGGAAAACAGAAACACTACTGCACGTGAAATCAAACTACAAATCTTCCTTCCTATTCAGGTTGTCGTAGAATATATAAAGTTGAGTTAGTAAATATGACGTTATTCTTTATGCTTTCTATTAAAATTTTGTAAAAGTCAGTAAAAAATGTTTTAAGCTTTACAATAAGTAATAGTGAGTCGTAAAATGGTGGTAATACAGCAATTCTCAAACATTGGGGTGCACCCCTAGGGTACACAATAACCCCATGTGGGGGGCTGAGCCTATCGAAAAGTTGAAAATAAAAGGATTATTTAAAATTTATTCTACTGAAAGGTACAGCATTTATACAAGTTTTGAGCAGACATTCGATAAGTTGCCTTGTTGTCCGCGAGAATACCAGATGTAATGGGTGTAAGATAGACAGAAACGAAGACTATAGACTATATTTTACTAATAACGTTTCTACTTTTATCTTGATAAATTTGTACGATTTATAAATTAGGTTGTATTGCAGATTTCGCATCAATACATTGGTATAGTCGCGTTAATACGTTATTATTACATTCAAAATATTGCTATTGTATGGGGAGGTGACACAATTATGATGGAAAATTGGGTCGCAGATATTGAAAATTTGTGAAACACTGTGGTAATCCCAACAAATCAATCCATCACTTCACAATACCTTTAATTCCATCTTTATCAGCTATATTTAAGCTCACAACTATTAGATGATTAAACCCATCCTACAGTTTTAACAACGTTAGATCTATAAGAAAAAATCTTTACTTAATGAATACAAAGTGTTTACTCGGATTTAAGCTTAGTGTGCATCAATGATTCATGTGTGAGTGATAGTTTAGACTGAAATTACTACTTTTATCTGTCAGTCTACTTTTATGATCACCTAAATATAGTATGTGAATAAACAAAACGAAAAGGTAATTGGACAATGATTTTGTTTATTGCTCTTTTGAGACCGATTCTGTACGTTTTCAAATCCCTCCCTTTTCTGTAGTTTCAGGAATTCCATGGGATTTGACGTTCTTTGTAAATGCTTGCACGAATGCTTTATTCTTACCCCAATATAAAAATAAAGTTTATTTAAAAGGATAGTAGAGATTTGGGAGAAAATCCTACACGAAATGCCCATTTATTCACCTTTCCAGCTGTATTTATAAGAATTGTTACTCAATTATAAGTTTTGTAGTACCTTTTTAGTCTTTTAGTTTATTTCATTCAAACAAAGGATACAAAACAAAAACAAAACGTATACTTTTCACCTTTCTTTCCATTCATTTATAGGATGCGGTAATCCTTCCTGTTTGTAAATGTTACTGCAAAAATATATCAAGATTACTTATATGTTTTAGATGAATACCACACAAACACGTATTTAACTGTGCTTTACTGTGAAAATTTAACTCCTAAAATAATTATTTTCACCAAATTGCATTATTCCATATTTCTTGCTTTTAAACATTTTTTTTTTCTGTGGCCAGGGCAAATGTCTTAAAAAAAAATATTTTAAATTGTTTTTTATGTAGGCTTATATACAATTTCTAGACAAGAAAAAGAAACGATGAACAAAGTATTTTTGTTTGCATTGACCCCCAAAACAGATCATTTAAAAAATAGATAATTCAAAATAAGGAATTACTTATAATCCATCTGTACTTAATATTCAATTAAACAGTTTTAATATTTCTGGGCTTAAAAATAACAATTTAAATCAAATGTCTAACAAAATTTATTATCAATCTATTAAACTCATATAATATTTCAATAATTTTCTTTTAATTTTGATTCTTTTTTCATTTTAATTATGTGCAAGTGGTTTTATTTACAACCCAAAATGTATTGTTGTATGTATTAAAAATCTTCAAACTTAAAAAAGATAATGATATACTTGTTGTGTAAATGTAATGTTAAATGAATAGATGGCGCTGCAGGTCATCTGAGAGATATACTTTGTTTAGCTTGAAGAATCAGAGTATGTAATGTTATTTGTCCTCTATGCATGTCTTCTGTGTTGTCTGTGAAATAAATCAAAATACCTAAAAGAAAGGATTAAATTACTGGATTATATAAAAAAATATATTGCATATAAGCGTCTATCTGTCTCATGGAATTAAAGATTAAGGAAATATAACAGTACTTTCAGAAAAAGAAACAAATACTTCTTTCTTATACAAGTAAACAAAATCAAGTAAATGTGCATTAATTTTTAACTAGGCTGCATTTATCAACCAATAAACCTCTTTCCCTAAGTGTGTGTGAAGCTCAAATTTGCTAACAAATTTATACACGATAAGAATTTAAATAAAATTTTATTGAAGGTGAGAAGCTTAAATACTTTAAACGTTTTGTGGTTAAAAATGGTTAAATAAGATAAATAAATACGGTACAAAAAATGGCGGGAAGGGGTAAACAGGTTATTTTAGCTATATAATTCGCTTAGGTATATATGAAGGTTCTAAGTCTCGAAATTTCTCAATAGGTAAATTAAATGACTTCATGAGTCACTAACAATTACCATGATCAGTTCAGATAGAATTTACCTTTAATTTTTAATTAGGTAATATATAAGCTTATAGGTGCAAATATGTGCACCGGCATGACCCATAGTATCATAAAAGGTATATATATGTGTCGCACAATATCTGGAGCTTTCCATTGAATGTTGATTTAAAACTGGGTTTTGTAGACCAATCAAATACTCTTCAGAAAAAGAATATCTGTAATTGATGATTAAGGAGATAAAAATGTCTTTCTTACCACAAGTCAGTATTCATAAAGAATAGGGTAATGTACAAAAGGAAGAACAGAGATCAGAATTATTCCTTTAATTTCAGATATATCTTTTACTGCCTATTTATTTTGGGGGGGGGGGACACAAAAATGTGTTCTTCTCTAAAATAATTAAACGAAAATATTCGAAAAATTTAATGAGAAATATAGCATTTTGCATATATGTAAATTAAAATGGTAATCAATGTAAATAATGCAAAAGCCTACCCTGGAATACAGCAGAAAAAAACAAAAAAATACTTTTTCAATATCCCTAATAAATGAGATTAGTAGGTGCGATGTTTGATTTCGGATTCCCTAAAGAATAAGCAAAACATTTTCTGACGGATCTATACGGATTTTCACTAATCTCTTCTTTCTCCCTTTCAATCAAAATATTTATTTCAACCAACCTTCATCGGGAAACCAAACGTGATTTATGTAAATGAAAAATGTTATATAAATTCGGTTTTTGCGAATTGAAGAGAGCTAAGTAAGAGGAAGTGAGAAGTAAAGTGAGGTGATTTAAAGTAAAGTGAAGAGAGCGAACGGTCGACACGTAGTTGTTGACGAGTTAAGCGAGGGATACGTTTAATGTACGCAAAGAAGAGGAGATAGTGAAGATTAAAAAGAATTGTAATGCAATATATTGTGGTACGTGAAGTCATCGGCAACTCATCCAACGATTGCTAGTGCCTGAAGTTCGTCACGAAGGAACCGCAGCAGTAAAATATAAGGTATAATGACTTTGATTAAGTAA
Source organism: Trichonephila clavata (assembly GCA_019973975.1). Classification (NCBI taxonomy): domain Eukaryota; kingdom Metazoa; phylum Arthropoda; class Arachnida; order Araneae; family Nephilidae; genus Trichonephila; species Trichonephila clavata. The sequence continues at coordinate 167,964 of BMAO01012419.1, forward strand.
ATATGATTATTAGTGTGAGGCGTAGTTGTAATTGTGCGCGTTTAAGCTGTCCTAGATTCAGTTGAAATTCTGTAATATTTCCCCCGCTAGTAATTATATCTCACCTCTGCACTCTACTCTCGTTTATAAACCTTAATTAGTATTGTGTTGTGTCTGTTATTAATTATTGATAAGAAACAATAAATCAGTTTGAATTGGAATAATGTCTTCCGATCATTTAGTTCCTCCAACACATCTAGCTGGGTTTTCAAATAGACAGGAAGGTATTAATGTAAGGGGTGGCTACAGGTCACTACAATTTGTTTGGTTCCAAAAGGTGTATAACTATATTATAATGGTATTCGTAAATTCATTAACTGTAATGGAAATAAATTTATGCCAGTAGTATTATGCCATGCAATGCGTCGTGGCAATTATATCCTATATAACTTATAGATTTAATTAGGAATGGGTGGGAGGAATGACATGATTCAAGTTGCAATAAAGTTTATTTGAAATTGATAGTGAAATGTTTGATTACCTATATCATTTTGTCATGGTTCTATTCGGATTTTTCTCACTAACAGTCCTCTTAAGGGAAAAATGGGTCTTGAAAATTCAATCTATTGAAAGCCTTCTTTCGAAGAAGATGTAAGTATGTAAATTAAGACTTGTATCTAAAGATTTAAGATTAGGGTTAAAAGAGAGAGGTTATAGACTGCTACGGATAACAGTGATTGATTAAACATGAAATGAGGCATGAATACTTCGTAGCTGATTATTATAATGTTAAAGTTGATGATTTGTCAATTATGAATCAAATTAGATTAGGTCGTTAAGGATTAGAAGACATTGCCTAAACGTAAGTGGTCTGATATTTTAGTCTTCTCGTATCTAGTCTAATTCACCATTGTTTTCCATATTTGGTATTTGGGTGCATCTCTTAACTTGTGTTAAGAGAATTTGTGTTGTTTGTCATAACTGAGAATAAATTGAAGTTATATTGACAATGGCTAACCTACCTTCCGACCCCACCACATTAAGGGATGAGGTAACTCCTCCCTCACAGTTTGAGTGATATTTATGTGAAGATACAAAGTAAAATAAAACGTATAAGAACATTACTCTAAGAAAAAATATTTTTGAGCTATAGATTAATAGAAGCGTTGCAGTCCAATAAAGCATTTTTCACTTCGTGAATGAGCTCGATGAGGAGAACCATTGATGAGGTGCTGTGAAGGCTGCGTTAGGACGAAATGAGGCTCGTTTTGCTGGAGCCTTGAAAGGTCTGATAGTAGGTTTGAAAGAATCCAAGCGAATCTGGAAGTGAATCTGATAGAGATTTGGAGAGAGTGTCTTGAAGCGTCTGGGTTTCCCCTTTTCCAAGTCTCTTTAAATGTGGAATATGAAACAGCTTCAAAAGAGAAAAGTGACGCAGAATCATTCGTGCTTAGACCTAGCTGGAAATCGGTCATTGGTCCCTTTCACCCTTCGTTCAGTAAGGTTTGAAGTCGGAGACTACGTTGGTCAGCTAGATAAAAAGGGGTCAAAGGTTGACTTGCCCTAGAACCTAAGCGTCGGTATTGTCCTGTTTTGGGTACGTGACTGCTGAAAAATCATTAGTTCCCTAGCAGAAAATCGGTCCTTCGGTGAAAACCACCGCAAGTTTGAAGAATGCTACAAATTGTCTGAATCATTGTTTCGAAAACGTCAAATAAATTATAAAGTTCAAACAGTTTTAAAAAAGTATTTTCAGTATAAATATTACATGAGATATGCCTTTGTTTAAAATGGAATATTCATTCCGCTTCAGTCGATAAAACTATCCAATTTCTTCCCAATTTTCTATTACAAACCGACATATTTAACTTCAAAATACATTTGCTTCCTGATCTATCTAACGTTAAATATTAAATTAATTCCATAAAAATATTAAGTAAGTATCCAAATATTCTTTGTTATATTTAAATTTAGTAATAAAGTAAAATTGTGAAGCTGAGAGAAACCGAATTTCTGCTCATATACTAAATTCCAACAAAATTTCGAGTACTTCCCATACTTAATCGCTGACACTGCTCAGCCTACGATTTACTAAATGGATGGAGATAATTCAGCTGCAAAGCATTTCGTTTCAGTGAAGATTTTTCTGCAGTAATTAAACTCATTTATAACATAATTTTATGAACTCAGTGTATAATTTACAATAGATGATTGGCTATGAGCTGTAAAAATGTAGGTACAACTTTTTGGTGATTCGATTAATTCTTCATAAGCGCTTCAAAATACCTCAATAATATTTCATTGATATATCCGAAAATCATTTCTTAAAATATATTATAATACGAGGCATTTCATTTCGCTCATTAAATGAAAGAGTTCCTTTCTCCCAAACCGATAAAGGCACTGTAGGCAAATGAGCTTTCAAGCAAATAAAAGGAATCTGTAAAATGCGTGCCACTTCGCATAACTTCGAATCGATGTCGTATCACTTTCATCGAATTGCCCATTCGCGTTTCAGTGTCTTTATGAACAAATTCAATTATTATTCCACTCAGCGTATTCAATCATATTATGACAAAAATTTCAGCCATGAGCATTTTTATCAGACATCGTATTGAAAAGATAAACACTTTATCTGTTTTATACACAAAAACATTTCGACTCTTTCTTCGAAACAGATTTTGGAATTTTGTGAAATAGTTTTTTTTTCACAATTAGACCACATAAAAGGATGTTTTTAATTTCATAACACAATAAAAGCCTAATTAATAGGCTACTCATTAAAATGAAAGTTGCTTAATATGGATAGTTATTTCAAATATTAATTAATAAATGTGAAAAAAGTTAAATTGATATCCTAAGCAATAGTTTATTCCTGATCTAATACATATGTTAGTGAAACCGTATAATTGAATTCTTTCTTGTAGAATGACTTGTTCATTGCTTTGAGTATTTTCAAAGTACGCATTTTTTCTTGAAAACTTTGTTGAGCTTTTTTTTATAAGGTATTTGGTATTGTAAGGAAATTCTCATAAATCCTGACAACCATTCGTCCCAATAACTCCAGAGAAATGCAGTTATACTGTACATTTTAATTTAAATCTTAGCTGATTGCGGCTAAAAATAAGTATAAAAAAATTAAATACCTTTTTTTATTAACTAAAAATTTTTTATGTAAAAGTGCTTCTGGCAATTACAGAAATTTATTTACTAATAAAAATGCATCGAATGCTTATTACTATATCAAAAAATAGGAAGCGTTTATGATAAACACTTAGCATTGCAATAATTGAATTTTTGAAATAATTGTATATAATAGGATATTATATTAATTATAATGATAACTATGGATAGTTTATTTTTTATTCATAGTAACTATTGAAACAAACAATTGTTGTATTTCATAAATGTGTAAGTTATCTTTTTTTTTTTTTAAGGGGGATGGGGTTAAAATAATTTTTACTGAAAAAAGTAACACTTCTACGATCTTACTTTTCCTCTTTGTATTTTAGATAAAGACACATAACGTGGAACTAAATTTAACACATTTTAATTTTTGTAAAAGTATCTCCTGTCCACAGTATTGGTTTCAACCAAATCCAATAAATACTTTTAAATGAATATTAAATTATTCTTAAGGTATCCAACTATTTATGACAACTTTTTTTTAAAAAAAATATGGATATACGAGGATTTTTTCTGTTGTTTTTAGATTGTTTTAGTACATTTTAAGAAAAATATGCTAAAATTAAGAAGACAAAAATAAATTATTATTTCTAAAATGAGAAAAAATGGGTACAAATTTACAAAAAATAACATCAACACGGCCCATTCTGTACCAAAAGTTAATGAAGAAATGTTCAAATTCTCAATTCTGATGAGTTGTTGTTATTCATTTTTGAAATGACCTTCAGGATAAGAGATATTTTAATTTTTACAAAAACTAGAGCACTTTATCTTAGTTATTATATGAAATTGCTTAAAAAAACAGCGATTATATTTATATAAGAAACTGTAAATTTTGTAATAAAACTGTGATTGATAAATCTGAAAGTTGAAACACTTCTACTATTATACAGAACATACACAAATTTCAGGTCATTATTCTCAAAACCTTTTTTAGCAATCGCTGTCAGCGTTTGAGCATTTAAAAAAAAAAAGACACATTTCGAGTAAAACGAATTTTAAAGTATGATATCTTGTTTAAAGTAGTGCCATTGGCTTTTACTAAAACACATGTAGTTCTTAGGGTAATCGGATACCTTAAGAAATAAATTCCCCAGACTTGTAAATAAATCTTTCACAAGAGATCTGATAATTCTTACGGTACAGAAATCACATTATTATACCTTTAATATGTTTTATATACCTCGTTTATCCAATGATGTTTTTGATTACGAGAATGTATGCCCGGAATTTTTCACATGGCTCGTCTTCATGCAAAATTAAAAGTAGGAATTAAAGTTCTTTTCATAATATATCGCATAAATCTACTATGTTAAGCTAGATATATAATCTTATTTCTTCTGTGAATATTCTCCATCATGAGTTCAATTCTATGGATTTTAACGGCAGCCATCACCCCTTACAGAAATGTGATTTTATTCTAGAGTTTCCAAAAGTTCAAGCATGGAGCCTTTCAACTCTTGAAAATGAGATGCCGCATAAATATGCGCCAAAACTACTCAAAAAATTTAAGACTAACATCTGCCAAAGCTTTTTTTCCCTTTCACAGAATTGAATTTCAGCGATTTTCGCATATTGTGTTGCTTTTTTTTTTCTTTCGCTCCTGTTCAATATGTGCTGAATTTAATCATTAGGATTCTCTGGCACTTCCCTTTCCTTTGTTGAAATTTTCATGGCGTATCAAAGTAGATCCCTTTCCTAAAATTGTACTAAAAACTTACCCCTTTCTCAAAAATCGAGATAGATATATTTGATTTTAATTTTTTTAAAAAATAAAATTGTTATGAAATATATGTTGCATGATACCTGTTTATACAAATCAGATATCGAATACTGAATTTCACAATTTTTTGAATATCCCGACGTTTTTAACTCTTGTTTGAAATATCTAGTAATTAAAAAATTCCTATTTAAGAATATAAGACTGTTAAAAAATTATATATTTCTATCATTTGAAAGTTTTTGAGTTAAACGTTGTTGAATAATTTGTCAAAATATAAAAGCTTTGAATGAAGTTGTGAAACATTCTTGTTTAACGCATTAAAAGTTTGTCACAATTTAATAAGAAATTATTTTATAAATAATAGCAGTTCATTATTATTACAAGCTTTTATTTAACTTACAATGTATGTATGTATGTATGTATGTATGTAATTTGTTCGGGTGGAATCTTGCAATTCAATTTTGAAGCTGATATCGTCACACCATTGAGCTGAAATTTTGTATACACGTTTAGTTTGGATGACAATGCATGTTTTGACCACTTATATTCCGATATTGTAATTAATTAAAAAGATATTAATTAAAAATGTTATGAAGTTTTGGCGCCAACTTCAAATATGTCTGCATTGTTGTAATAATGTTATTGTTACAACAATGACAAAAGTTGGCGTCGAAAATCGGTTTTCAGCCAAACTGGAATTTCATAACGTTGCGCTGTTGACTGTATTAATAAGATTTGTCTAAAAAATCGTTACATTTTTACAACGTATGCAATTTTTTTACAAATTTCTTTCTATTTCCTTGCATTTAAATTCAAAACAAAAAAAGTAGAGCTATTTTTCAAGTGGATTGGTACATTGTATACCTTTCTCAACGCTGCCAAGTTTAATTGAGATGGAGTATTGTAGAAATTCTTTAAAAAAATTAACTAACTTTAACCTATGAAACTCAGACAAAAATTAACTACAGAATCGGAAAGATCATTTATTTCGTCCCGATACGTTGTAATGTTTTTTACAAAATAATAGTATTGTATTTCTTTAGATTTTTTTTAAATGAAACAAAATCGATGCGTTTTTATGAAAATAATGTCTAAATCGTTGCGTAGGAATTTTTTTTGTTTTGTTTAAATGAATCGACACTCCGTACTATAACAGCTCATGCTAAGTTCTTTTAGAGTCAGTCATTTAAAAAATAAAATGCCAAAAACGTTTTTTTACTATATTTCAAAAAATAGTCAAATTTTAATTAAACATTTAATAACTTCATCATTTATGAAGATAATCTCATAATTTTTTTCGTGTGTAGTACAATTTTACCCAAGATCTGTACGAAGATTGAAAAAAATTGCTTAAAAATTACGGATTTAAGAAAAAGTTGCCTTTTTCGTCTAGTTCGTCTTTTTGCGAGAATTCATTTAGTTAGACTGTTCGAAAATAACCGGCAAACACCGAGCAACAATGATATGTTGAATGAGATGAACAGACTGAGAAACCTGTCCAGTGATAACTAAAAAGTAAAAAATAAATTAAAAGTAAAAAAAAAACTTTTTTAAAAACAAGCTTTAATTTAAATGCGCTAAAACGAATAAAATAAACTTATTCTTTAAAACTTTTTTTACTATCAACTTTTAATGTAATTGCACAATTTATATGATATAAAAGCTTGTCGCGAGATTATCCTCTGCAGATAAACAAGTAAATTAAATAACTTGATCAGATTGATTTTAATTAGTAAAAATTTCAAGCTAAGTAAATAAAGAGTACTTTAATCCGCGACAAGCTTTTATATCATATTAATTGTGTAATGACGTTATAAGTTGATTGTAAAAAAAGTTTTAAAGAAAAAGTTTATTTTATTCTTTTTAGCGCATTTAAATAAAAGCTTGTTTTAAATTTTTTTTTACTTTTAATTTATTTGTAAATAATAACCGAAAAAATCTTTAACTCAAAATTCGTGAAATGCTTTTAATATTAATTTTACTGTTTTGAATGAAGCAATCTTAAATAATTTGTGCTTTATTTAAAAGAGACATTTTGTTACTTAAATATAGATTACTTTCAGTAATTAATGCAGTATTTTTAAAACATGCAGGTATTGGATTAAATAAAAGAAACATGTGTAAATAAATGTGAAAATTTTTTATTAGTGAGGGGTGGGACTACCTTTGGTGTAAACGACAGCTGGCATTCGACATGGGGTTGACAAATATAGGTCTCGATCACAATACATTGGAATTCGCACTTATTCCTCGTGAAGTGCAGTCTCGAGGTCAAATAGTATGAGTAGAGGAAGTAACGAGCACTGTCTTTGTTCTCTAATAAATCCATAAACACTCAATGATGTTCATTTCATGTGATTGGAAACAAAACGTTAGATGTACCACTTCATCATTCTGCCCATGAAACCATGTTTGAACACAGCGAGACATGTGAACAGGAGCGTGTTGTCCTCTTGGAACACATGATATTCGCCCAGAGAGGGATTCTTAAGCATAGGGTGAAGATGATCTGCCAGAATGCTTCAATAATGGTCACCTGTAATCATCCCCTTCAAAAACAAGAGATGGCCAAATTCATGGGAAGATATTGCACCCCATCCCATTACAGAACTCCCTTCATGCTTCACGGTTGGAACCAGGCAGGCAACCAGAAATGCTTCTGCCGGTGTTCGACTAACGAACACACTTCCAGTGGCCTCGAATAAAGTAAATGAGGATTCATCAGACCAGATGACTTGTTCCCACTGCAGTTGTGTCCAGTTTAGGTGATTTCGGCCCCCTATAGTCGCTTCATAGCATTCAATGCCTAAATTAACGGTTTTGGAATTGCTACTCTGATATGAACGTTTGCAGAATGCAACTCCCATTGAATAGTTTTCATGAATACAGATGTATGAAGGTGGGTATTCATGCTGGACGTTATTTGCGTCAGTGTGGTCTTGCGTTTTTGGGTGACTATCCTCTTCAACACCCGTGTATCACTCACCGTCCTTCAATTTCGACTTTCGTACCCTGTGAAAAATTCTGCAGTATTCCTCCAAAGATTGAAAATTTGTAAAGAAATCTTAAAACAGGAGTCGTTACACCCTTTTTGGTGTGGTGTTCCAAACCAATCTATCAATAAGATTCAGCGTACTACATAGTAGACCATTTTTGAAACAATTCGATTTCCACGATAATGCATGCAGTTAAAGAATAGAGGTCAATAATACGGATTCGCAGTTTTATCAAATATGATTTTTGAATCATTTCAAAATATTTCTTAACATAAAAATAAACAGCGTAAAATATAACATTTCTTCAGGAAAAAAAATAATAATTGTAAAGAAAAAATATATCATGTATATCTGAATGTATTATGTACATTTAAATATATTACGTACTTTTAAATACGTTTATTGAAAAAAGAAATAGGCAACATGAAATATAAGTATTTCATTTCATCATAGTGACATAAATATATAAATAAATTTTAATTAGAACTTAGAGCTTGCACCATTTTACTTTCATATTGCTAAATCAAGGTTATAATTTGTGACTTTAAATTTAACATGATTCTGAGTATCATTTGTTAAACAATTCCTTTGCGGGTTGGAAATATTTTTATATGAGGGAAGATACTTAGGAAAGAGGAAATATATGAGGGAAGATACTTAGGAAAAAGGAAATATATGAGGAAATATGCATATAGATATTTAGAGCCAAAAGCAGAAAGCAGAAAATGCATGCAATTTTCTTTCTTCAAACAAGTAAATCTCTCCAAAAATACCATTCAATAATTTACAAAAAAACTGTCAAGATTTTTTCGTAATTCCTTAAAAGTCCATATTTCTGAAGATATTTGTCAAATAAGACCAATTAAAAATTTATCTCAAATGTGACCGTGGATTCCAGGCTACTCTGGCTAGTCTAACAAGTGGTCACTTGAAATGTATTTCCTTGAAGTGGCAGAAAAATCACCCCACTTGTAAAACCATACAACTTTACCGAATCACATTCTGAAATGCATAAAAACTTTCTGGGGGGGGGACTTAATATCCGATTCCATAATTATTATAGATTTTTTGGTGGTCAACTACCTTCTGGAGCTGATCTGACATATGTCAGATCGTTTAGGGATAAGAAAAACTACAAATTTATCAATTTTAATCCACTCAAACATTGACAAATTTGTAAAGTAGTACAGCGTGCCTCTGAGAATTGTACTGCATGCCACTTGAGGCATGCGCGCCATTGGTTACAGACAACTTTTTAGTAAATAAGGCAATTTTCTCATACTATACTGAATGCTACAATACCTGCTAGAAATATATAGAGAGGAATATAAGCTACTATATTAGTAAATTAGATATGTTTCAACGACACTAGATAACAGATAAGCTTCATTATGCTTCGAGACAACTATACTATCGTAGAGTTATGGATGTATACGAGAATGTGTGATCATTTATAATCAAATGACCATTACGACGTTTCATAATCTAATGCTAAATGTTCAAATGTATGTGTGTAATGTATATTATTGTGAACAAAGGAATAAGGTGGTAAAGAGAAAATAATGAATAAAGCAAAAACGAAAATGAAAATTCATCAGAAAGAAATTTTTGTATTAGATTTTAGATATAGAGACTTATATAGAATATAGATTTTATATACTTTTCAAAAATGTCTTTTTCCTTTCAAGTTTAATAAATTTAATATTTATAAGAAGAGTAATTGATAATTCAAACAAATGGAATAGTCTCGTAAAGAATGATTTTGTTGTAAAATCTACCAATATGTTCTTTATTTTCTTAATTTTTTTTTAAATGTCTAGTTAACTCATAGTTTTTAATCACATGACCGAATTTTCTTGTTTTCAGACGAAAGCTAAAATATAGTTTTTTCTATTTTTTTATCCTTCTTTCTGAACTGCGGAAATCTCCACAGTTCAGCATGAGTGTAATACTTTATATTATGGCTATTGTATCCTCGAATATAAAATAAAACTAGTCATTGTCAAAAAAAGATAAGGGAAGCATAGACGAAAATTCCGTTCTGTAAAAAAAATCATTTATTAATTCTATCAAAATAATAATTTTATGAAAAACTAAGGATAAATTCTATAATTATGGCACATTGGCATTCAAAGATAGCGTAATAAACTTAATGTTGCAATAAACATATGTTTTATAAGTACATAATCTTCCTTAGAGACATATATTGCTAATTATTTATACATCTAATATGTATAAAAATGCATGCTTATATGTAAGTCCTAGTTTCATTCCAACAACTGTCAACTGGTCACTATGAAAATTCGCACGTATTTTTTTTGCGGAGAAGGTTTTTGAGCTATCCTCTTTGTTGCAGCTCCCCATCAGGTGGCTGTACAGTATATCAACTTTTGCACCGTGCAATCAATTACTAAGTTGCCTATATTGTCGCCAAAAAGGATGCCAACTTGGCTCTATCGCCTACATTTTGCTATGTTTCCATTGAATCGCCATTATAATGTAAGGAGCGGCGTTGCATACGAATATTAAAATTTTAACATAAAATAAATACAATAAAGTAATATTAACGTATTACGCATCCACATATAAATTATTTACACTATTTTAAGCATCCATCACACAAAGTTTGTAACAATGTGTTACTCTTGCTCTGCAGAGACCATCTTAGGAAGGATTTTCTCAAAAATCGACCCACAATAGAGTTACTGGGCGTTATAAATTGAAAAAGAAAACTTCTTTACCAGCTACTAGATCTACAGACTTAAAATTTAACAAATATGGTTTTTTTTTGTTCAGCTGAGATATGCAAAAGTCCTTTTTTGTTTAATTTGCAACTCACGTAAAATTAACTCATGGAAAACTTCTTTATCCTTCAATCTGTATTGCTTAATTTTTCATGTCACCCGTACGAAGAACAGGTATACCAGCTAGTATTATATATTACTAATAAAACCATACAATTACTCTTAATAACGCAATTTCAAATAAGAAGGGTTACTACGAATTAATCAAAGGTACATAATACACTCATGTACATAAATTAAGGATAATGAAGTTCAGGCAAAGAAAGAGACAGAAGCAAAACAAATTTGACTTATTTGTAAATTCTATTTATTAAACAAAAGGTAAAGAGCAAAAAAGATGCTATATGTTTGACATAATTAATAAAAACTGCGATTTTTACTCCCTGGAGCAAATTTCAAAAAAGAACATATTTATAAAAAACAGTATAACATGGTTCGTATGATGGTTAATACGGAGTATGTCTCCCGGACGATGCAATACAGGCCTTACAAAGCCTACGCATGCTGAGTAACATATTATCAATCTGATCTTAGGGAATATTGCACCACTCATCAAGTAATGCTCTCCGAAGTACCGGTAGACAGGTGGGAGGGGGTTGACGGGCTGCAATTCATCTGCCAAGCATATCCCACACATTCTCTATTGGATTCATGTCCGGTGAGTATGCTGGCCAATCCATATGGGTGATATCCTCCGATTGAAGGCATTCCTCTACAATGTTTGCACGGTGAGGACGGGCGTTGTCATCAATAAACAGAAATTCAGCACCCATGGCGCCCCGAAACAAACGTGCATGTTGTTCAGAATGACAACCCTATAGATGTGGCCTGTCATCGTTACACTCTGAACATGCAGGTCAGTTCTGGAACCAAGAATAATTCCTCCCCAAACGAGCCATCCTGCACCACCGTAACGGTGTCGTTTAATGGTGTTCTCTTGGTGGTAACGGGTACCTGGCGCTCTCCATATGAAAGTCCGGCGAGAATAAGACTGCAAATTAAACCTGGACTCGTCGGAAAACATCACACAAGACCACTGTTTCGGTGTCCACAATGCATGCTCTCTACTCCAGGTTAATCGCAGGCGACAGTAAGTTGCGGTAAGGGGAACACATCTGACAGGCCTACGAGCATATAGACCAATGTGCCCTAAGCGTCTGTACACGGTCTGCCTTGAAACTGTCGTACCGGTAGCTGAAGAGAGCTGACGAGATAGGTCTGATGCTGTGCTCCGTCTGTTTCTTTTGGCAGTAACTGCCAAATACCGGTCCTCATTCGGCGTTGTAACTCGGGGGCGACCTGTGCTGTAACATCTACTCACATTACCACCATCTTGGAATCGTTGCCAAAGCCTGGAGATGACACTCTGGGAGATTCCAAGTTTCTCGGATACTTCCAGTTGGGTACGTTTACATTCCAGTCGTCCGATAATTCTACCACTTAAAAAAATCATCCAAATGCTTCATTTGTGCCATAACTATGCGGTTATTGCACTGAAAGGCTTTTAAAGCGCTTGTGAACAGTTTTACTTCTTTGCCACCATTCCTTATATACCCCTCTCTTACACTCTCGTCATTGTGACGTACTATCCGCGCCATTTGGTGGTTTCCTGTAATTTGCATATTCTTCTTTAAGATGTGTGTGATAATTCTACCGGTGAAATTTTATTTTAGAGTTCAATTTCTGTGTGATTCTGAATTATCCTTAATTTATGGACATGAGTGTAAAACACTTATTCCTTTATAATTGTGGCAGTGGTTGTCTAAGAGCTACGGTTGCGTTCCTCGTTGCGAATTATATTTGCGAATCCACGTTTGGAAAATTGATGTACTAAAACCCTGCTGCCCAGAAGGTTGATGCACGTAAAATCTGTCCATGTTGAAGGTCCTCACGTTAGTGTGGTGGTTAAATTTTGAAAGTTTAATGACACCTTCAATACCATTCTCATTATTTGACCATTCATAGCTACCATTAAAATTATTCCGTCGCGAAATATAGTATTTTTATTACTTCTAAATGCGTCATTAAAAATAATTGGTTAATCCGTTTTGGATTGTAGTTTATTCACGAAAAAAATAACGCAAATATCTTTAAAAATGCCTAAAAACATTTTAGACATTCCGGAATCCTTTTTTCCCCGAGATCTCTCAATCACAGAGATAAAAGATCCATTGATAGTTGATCTGACAAATGGGAATTAATTATTTCAAGAAACCAGTATTTCATTTTTTTTAAAAACAAACTTCCCTATAAAGTTTTAGTTTTTTTTATCTATAATAATCTATGCACATTTGTGTGTGCCGATAAATTACTTACATGCTTTATTTTTCATTCCCTAAGCAAACTTGTTCACTACTTACTACTCTTTTTATCTGACATTCATACCAACATTCTACGATTTTATTGATATGATCTTATTTCATCTGTGGATATTTCCAATGAAACTACTAATGTATAAGACTTCTATTACAAATAACAGTCATTAAAGAATAAGATGTTGTTCTTGTATACGAAAATACATTTCTTTAAATAAAGACATATTTCATATAATTTTTAAGATAAATATAATTCTTAATTTATGCCTGATTATTTAAAAGCATAAATTTTGAAGTATATGTCATCGGCTTTGGAAAGAACTCTTCTAATATTCTAGACTATTAGGCAATATTACTACTTATACCAAACTCCCATTTTTTAAATAGAAACATCGAATTTCTTCAATTCTTTTATATTAACTAATTTAGTTTTTGTTAACATTCATAATACAAATTTGTAATCACTAGATTTATATCCGTTCGTAGGAAGACGGGGGGAGTCCAGGATCCATTTGTTGAAAGAAATAATAAATTCATTTATAATACAAAAAATCAATATTTGCGATATGTACATTAAACGCAATACAATCAACCCGTTTTTGAAACAAATTATCATTGGCGTTAAAAAATGGATCTTGTCCACAACGAAATTAATCCAAAAAGATCATCAACCAAGTTATGTCTATGCAAATGTAGCACTTTAAAATCTTAGTAACTTTTCTAAAATATGAAGACAGCATTGTAACATTATTTGTTTCATTTCATTCGGGTAATGAATTGGAAAGTATTTATTCCGTAATTATTCCACCAATGTTTGCTTATATTTGAAATTTTTAAATTGTTTTGATTTAGACATAAGTATCTTCTCTTTACATGCTGTTTAAGTATAGATATGTGTTTTTATTGAAATTTTTTGTTTCCGTAAGTATTTTATTACATCATTCCTAACCAAAATTTTAATATAATTTCAGATATAAGTGAGTGTTCAAAGCTTTTTCTTTCAAAAGTATTAATAAAAATAACAATGATTATTAAAATAGTCTTGATTTTTTTTTGTATAAAAGTTATGTTAAAATTTGTACTTATTTATTTTAAACGTATTAGAATTTTTTAAAATTAATGAATACGATTACTATAATTTAGATTCACATTTTTGTTACTAATGTACAGCTGTTCTGCTTGTACCGCTGTACTTGAAACTTCCTACCACTATTGACTAAGTATTGACTTACGTTTGTAAGCCTTGTGTTATACTTGTTGGCACACAAGGAGTCTACCTAGAATCTCAAAAAAAAATGTACAGATATGTTTATTTCTACCCTTAAAAATAAAGTTCTTATTAGTTTGAGAAAGGAAGAACTACACTGGACTTCAATCGTGTAAATGAGAAATTTCTTTCCTTTAATTCTGTTTCATCAAAAACTCCCAAACGAATGACTACAGAATAAAAAGATTAGTGGGAAAATGTATCACGAAATGTTAACACTTAACGAAGAAAGAAAAATAAACTAAACTCAGTGGCACAACATCCCATGTGGGCCAAGGCCTACTGTTCCTATTTCAGTGTACGGGACCATTGGGCACTGAGGTGCATGAGCAGATGTACCGATCTGGTGGTCAACCTGAAGCCTTTTAATTGGTGCGTAATGAAAATTAAAATAAGGCAGAGATGTTAAGTCAGGTATCAATCTCGACAGCTAAGCATTAAGATATTTGTCGTCTATAACCGCGTTATGTCGCAAACTTGGTTGCTTGAAAGATTCATAATTCTTTCATGAAACATTAAATATCAATTTTGTAATAAAACTGATATAACAAACAGCATATATTCTTTATTTAGAAGAAAGAATAACTATTTCACTTAGATTTGATTTGATATTAGCTTAAGTTGCGCTGTGAATCAACACGACGGCTATTGGTGAAGGATCTTTTAATTTTAACCATGGTCAAGTGACGAGGACTATATAGGAGCTGCACCTTCCGAAGTGTGTAGGGGAGATGGAATTGACGCTAGAGCTGGAAGAATAACTAGAGTTACTCAAAGGTTTCGGTAAAGAATTTGTAAATAAAAAATTATTATTATTTTGCATTATGTTGAGAAGGAATGAAATATAGTTTATATTAATATTAAATTTAGAAAGTGATGAAGAGAAAGAATATTGTGTACAAAATGTATCAAAAAAGGCAAAACAAATCTTCAAAGGAAACAGATACAGTTTTTAACTGTTCTGATATTTTTGTTATAATTCTTAAAATTGACTCAAGTCTAGAATCTGGATATAATTATTCAATGTATTATCACATGTAATAGTTAGAAATATAAACAAGTGCGTTGGATTAAGAGACACTCTAGAAAAATCCACACACACATATAAGTTAAGTATACAGTTGATGTGTTAGTTCACAATTATACTATATACATATATAAGAAGGGTTTTCAAGAAGCCAAAAATTAGTTTAAAAATGAAATCCATGATATTGGTTTACCAACTACATTTAACATGTACGAGCTACATATGTCATCATCTGTAAAAACATAGTAGTAATATCTTCAAAAAGGCATATATTATTTTTTTAATCTGGAACGGACTAAAAGATAATATAATCTTACTAAAAAACATTTTTCTCGTTAATTTTTAGTTTTTATCTTTGATATTTATCTATTTCTGAAATTTATAATCAGGAAGTATTCAGAAAAATCTCTAAAGATTATCTTAGCTCCTTAAAATTTATTCTCAAGTAAATGAAAAAAAGTTATATGCAGAATTATGTTGTTCCTGAGACAGAACACAATGAACTCTTATTATATTCTTGAAATGAAAATTTGAAACATGATATACCTTCATTGTTTGGTTCTAATAATTATCAAAGTATCACAAAAGAACTTTTGATTAAAAATGTCAGCCAAATAATTTTTTAAAGTATTAAAAAACAGTAATCACACAAGACTTTTATTAATCTTCTTTCACGGTATTGAAATTTCGGAAGGTTACATATAAACATAAATATATCAAGGCTTTGTTAAAATATGTAAATACAAAAACTGTAATAATCTGCCTTCTTTTGATTCAGAGAAACAAATTAATCAACTCTACTTTCAAAAAAATACAACGTGTTTTCAAAACATTAAATATTTCCCTAATGAACAGGGTAGAAAATTTAGCATCATTCCTAATTTAGACCATGTATGGGACGCGTATTTGCCGAACAATAATTAAATCTTTATGAAAGCACCGACAAAAACTTACAGAATTTGTCGCAGACTCTCACCCATTGGGAGGGTTTTGAGGATTCACCAAAGTATGTTCCAAAAATATATACACTTTATATGACTTTCTAATCAATATCTAAATTCTACCAAAGCTATGGGGAGCACGACATATTAAATAGTAAAATAAGTATCTAGAATATAAGTCTTATACACATACCTATAGCCTGATCTACAATGATTCTAGTTGAACGGCTCGTTGAATTCTTTCGAACTACAGAGATTTCAATATTAGCCTCTCTGAATAACGTATTTCTTTCCGTATGAGAACAAACACCATCCACAGTGCCTTTTATCCATCGGGCGCTTGTGGTGGGCGCCCAGCGGCCCAGAATGGCTCGGAAAGACCCGGACAAACTTGACTTACCAGATTTTCTGGTTATGAATTTCAATCCGCCTGTAAAAAGAAGGCCGTATAGTAAGACCGTAGAAAAATGAAGAAAACCTTATTTGCCTATGCATTTAATGTTACGCAAAGGTAGATACAAAACATGTGTGTATAACTTCGGATGAAGCACTATTTGATCGGTCAATCACAACTGGCAAAACAAAGATACAATATATTTCACTCAAAAAAGCGTCGCAAAGAATCAGGTTTCTGTTATAATCGGGGAAAAAACAAGACCTGTGAAGTTTATAGTAGCTATGAGTAAAAAAATATGACGAACAAATATTCACCAACTGTAAGCAAAAATCTTTAAAATAAAACATCTATATTTTTTTTCAGTGTTATGCAAATTTCAATGAGTAACATGTTTGGCTTACTCAAAACACTGATAAATATTCTTTATTTAGATCGATATGTTCCCATTCCTTTCAAATAAAATATTCCATCTCCGCGTATATTTTTACCTCTACTTGAGAACAAAATTTCTTTCATAAAAGAAAATGAAGATTTTATTTTTGACTATCTGAATTTCGACACCTGAGAATATTGTTTTGCAATTGCAAAAGCGCAAATCCTGTAAAAATATTTGATAAAAATACTCGCAAAAGTTAATATTGATGTCGGTGACATTTTTTCTACGCGAAAAGTAATTTTCACGGTTCTCGTACGAAGAGTCAATTTTCATCTTTTATTTCTATTTTATGCGCTACATTTGAGTGCTGGAAACCTACCTTTCTACATTGGAAATGCTGAGAAATATGTTAATAATTATCTACAAGAGATTATCAAAAAGATTTTTTTATGTGTCAGTTGCTTGCTTAAAGATTACTTATGTAATGATAAACAATCGGCAAGGAACAATATATGAATTACTGCTACATTTCATAATTCAATTTATTCCGGTTAAAAATTCTATAAAAATAAATATAATATTAAGATGTTAATCGCAATAAATGTATCCAAAAATACTCTACAATATTTCATCACTGTTTGCAAATTACTGTTTATAGAGAGGTAACAAATTTTTTTAGAACGAATTTAAGTTGTAAAATTGCAAAGTGATGAATAAGAGATTTAATTTTCTGCATAAAATTTTCCTCAGGTTATTTTTTTCTAAATTGTTTGTGTGAAGATGTTTATCACAATATTGTTTCTTAAGAGACCAAATTATTTTTCCTGAAAATCTAATCTGAATTTTTTTTTCTAATTGATGAATATGAGTAACTTATTTTGAAATTCATTTCAACTGTAAGCACTTGATAATTTTATGTGTTATTTGAAAAAAATGTAAATCAAATGAGTTTTAATGCATATAAATATTATTTTTGTTACATTCAACATATATTTACATTGAAATATTTATGTTGATACATACTGAATTAGTAAAAAAAATAGTCTTCTGCTACCTTTTTATAAAGTAACAACAAATCCAACAACACTTAACTACACTTGAGAGCAAATATTTTCACAAGATAATCTGAGATTTGATAATCTGAGTACAAAACTACACTGAAATACACCTTTTATATAGCAAAATTTACAAAGAAAGCCATTTTTTTTCATAACTTGAAACATTTAGCTAAAAATATCGCGAAACAATAATATAAATAAAGAAATTTAAAATTGAAGTGGTTATAACGTTTTGCAATTTTATTATAATCCAAACAATTTCAAAAAATAACTCCTTTAGGAGAAAAGATATAAATTAATAAATAATTTCATTTAAAAAGCGAAATGATAAAACTTTTTTCATCACGCATCTTTTGCATTTGTTACATTAGAAAATTGAAACAAAACGAGTAGAGTCAATTATAAATGCTATAGAAATACACATAAATAAAATTTGTATTTTAATGCATTTAAAATCTATTTTATTGTAGAAAAATTAATATTTTTTAATCCTTTAAAAAGAGCTCTTATATATATATATATATACACTGATGTCCAAAAGTTAAGCATAATTGATAATTATGTGATTAAAGAAGGAACTGTAAATCAGAATGGCAGGAAACGTGATATGCGAGTGTAAAATGGTTACAAAATAAGGAAGCAAATCAAAAGAATGATAATAAGTAATTTTATTATCCAAAGTAGAAGTTGGAAAGAAAACTGAGCATAGCAAGGATTCACACTTTAAAGAAAAAATGAAAGAAAACATTAAATAAAATACTGATGCTGCAGTTTAATGAGGCGTGTGGTCACCTCTGACAGCCAGGCACGCTGCACAGCGCTTTACCATACTTGCTATGAGATGATGAATGAGTTGTGAGCTCAAACGGTTCCAAGCTTCTTGGAGAGCACTCTTCAGTTCTGTAACGGAGCTTGGTGGGGACGAAAGGGCTGCAATTTGTCTCCCAAGCATATCCCATACATGCTGGATAGGATTTAAATCTGGGGAGTTCGCAGACCACGACATTCGCTGGATGTTTTCCGTTTCAAGGAAGTTATCAATCAGCACCGCTTGGTGACATGGCGCATTATCATCCATGAAAATGAAGTCAGGACTGACTGCACCTCGAAACAAGAGTACATAAGGCTCAAGAACTTCGTTTCTGTATCTTTGAGGAGTCACAGACCCCTTGTCAAAGAAATGGAGGTCTGTGCGGCTGTCCATCATGATGCCTGCCCATACCATTACTCCCCTTGATGGAAAATGATGTCTTTCCGTTATGTTTCTTGGTTCAAAACGTGTTCCACGTTCTCTCCCTATCGTTACCCGCCGAGTATCACTACTCAGATTAAACCGGGACTCGTCACTGAACATCACATTGGCCCACTCTCCCACACTCCAATGTTGATGTTTCAAACTCCAGTTCAAACAAGCGCGTTCATGCGCAGACGTGTGGGGAATGCAAACTGCTGGTCTTCTGGCATACAGTCCAGCATGATTGAGTCTCCTGTAAACAGTTTGTCTCGAAATTCGTATTCCTGTGGCGACTATGAGCGCCGAACCAAATTCTCTGGCAGTACTGCCCCTCTGACGTAGCGCACTTATTACCAGATATCGGTTTTGGCGAGGGGTTGTGGCTCTTGGTCGACCTGATATTGGTGGTCGGGTAACGTCTCCCGTTCTTTGAAACCTCTGTTACAGTCTTGAGACCACAGACTGGTCCACATTCAGAATTCGAGACACTTCGGTTTGTGATCGTGAGGATTCCAGCATTCCAACGATTCTTCCTTTCGTAAACATGTCCAATTTGCGTCTTTGTGCCATCATTAACCTTGTTTAGTGGTTAACAACGTTCCTTCGCACATCAGTTGCACGAAACTTGTCTGAACTGCCTATGCTGCGTGAATCGGTTTCTATGCATTCCGACATGCGCCGGTGTTTCGCGCAGGACGTAGTCGACTGAAAAGTTTTGCATAGACCCAATGTTTCTTCTTCACCCAACTAATATCCGCAAGAAATTTGGAATAATTTTACGAATATTTACTCCCTGTTTTTGGCATTTTACGATTTATGCTTAACTTTTGGACACCAGTGTATATATATCCGGCTCCTGTATCCACCAAAATTACTCGTTAGGTTATTATTGGCGTTCGAAAAATTTAAGCAAAAATGGAATTTTCTTGTGGTGTGATGCGTTGTGTGTGACAATTTTTTTCTCTTATATTTATTTCAAAGTAACAAGAACATTATATTACTCAAATTCTACAGCCGGCGCTTTCCTACGTTTGATATTTTTAAGGAATACAGTATACTTCGTTGTAGTTTCTTAATAATAGCGTTTTCTTGCAGATCCAGCGTATCAGGTGATTGCTTACACATTTTGCGAGTCTTGATTGCAAATGAAATGAAGGAATTTAACATGACTTACAATACTATATATAAGCTAAAAGATTTTTTAAAAAAAACTGTATATTTGATAGAAAATGTTTTATTTATGATAGTGTAAATGTGTCTATATTTAAGGAGTGATTTCAAATTATAAGAAACCTGTACAACGTTAATCGTATAATTTGGTAGTCCCATTGATGAATGGATCTTCCTTATAAATCTTCTCTAGAAGTTGATTTTTCCCAAAACCAATTTCAGCGGAACTCTACTAAACAAAAGAAACATGCTTCCTGATATAAAAGTCTGTAGGTCTGATACACTCATATCCATAAATTAAGAATAATTCAGAGTCAATCAGAAATCGGGCTCTAAAATAAA
The DNA here is from genome assembly GCA_019973975.1 of Trichonephila clavata. Taxonomy (NCBI): domain Eukaryota; kingdom Metazoa; phylum Arthropoda; class Arachnida; order Araneae; family Nephilidae; genus Trichonephila; species Trichonephila clavata. The sequence goes on from BMAO01012419.1 coordinate 188,779, forward strand.
TATATCTCCCCGTAAAATGCTTACACACATCTTCAAGAATCATATGCAAATTGTAGGAAGCCACCAGATGTTACCGATAGTACATCACAATTATGAGGGTGCAAGAAGGGAATATATAAGGCATACAGACAAAGAAGTAAAATTGTTCGCAAGCTCTTTATAAGTCTTTCAGTGCAATAACCGGATAGTCATGACATAAAGGACGCATTTGGATGATCTTTTACGTGGTAGAATTATCGGTCGTCTGGAATTTGTGCTTACCCAGCTGGAAGTATCCGAGGAACTTGGAATCACCCAGAGTGTTATCTCTAGGCTTTGACAATGATTCCAAGAGGATGGTTATGTGAGTAGACGTTACAGTAGTACGTTACAATACTGGATGAGGACCGGTATTTGACAGTTATTTCCAAAAGAAATAGACGGAACACCTGTCACGCCAGCTCTCTTCAGCCACTGGTGCGACAATTTCTAGGCAGACGCTTAGGCAGATTGGCTTACCTGCTCGAAGACCTGCCAGATATGTTTCCCTTACTGCAAATCACTGTCGCCTGCAGTTAGTCAGGAGTAGAAAGCATGCATTGTGGACACAGCTACAGTGGGCTTGTGTTATGTTTTCCGACGACCAGGTTTGGCTTGCAGTCTGGTTCTCGCCAGACTTTCATATGGAAAGTGTCAGGTATCCGTTACCACTAGGAGAACTACATTGAACGATACCGTTTCAGTGTTGCAGGATTGTTCGTTTTTGAGGGGGATTATTCTGGGTTCCAAAATTGACTTTCTTGTTCAAGTTGGAAACATGACAGACCAAATCTACCGGGACTTCATTCTAGAACAGCATCTACGTTTGTTGCGGGGAGCCATATGGATTTGCTTGTGTTTATGTTTATGGATGTGTTATGGATTTGTGTATATGGATGATAACGCCCCCGTCTCTACCGTACAAATATAGTGAACGAATGCCTTCAATCGCAGGATATTCACCCGTATGGAATGGCCAGTAAACTCATTAGACTTGAATCCGGCAGGGCATGTGTGGAACATGCTTGACCGACGAGTTGCAGCGAGTCAAATACCTCCTATACGTCTACTGGAACTTCGGAGAGCATTGCTTGATGAGTGGTGTAATATTCCCCAAGATCAGATCTATAATTTGATACTCAGCATGCCTAGGCGTTGTACGGACTGTATTGCATCATCTGGAAGACTTACTTTGAATCAACCATCATACCAAGCCCGTAATATTAGTTTTTTTTTTGTAATTTGCTTTAAGAGTAAAAAATCATAATTTTTATTAATGATATCGCACATATAACACCTTTTTTGCTCTTTTCCTTTTGTTTAATAAAAAAAGGCTTTACAAATAAATCACATTTGTTTTGCCTCTGACCCCCTTTTTTCTTACTGAACTTGCATTATCGTTACTTTATGGACATGACTCTGGTTCAAAAAGAGGGATTTTCTTCTATTATTGTTCCCACAGATTTGGAGTCGATTTCCGCAAAACCCGTTCTTAGTAGATACCTTCTGAATGTCTCATGCTACTGTCATGATGAACATGCCTGCCAAATTTCAAGTCATACGCATATTAATTCAGGTGAGATGAATGAAGAACCAAGTGAGTCACTGCTCTCTTATACTTAAAAAAAGATTAATGTTTAATATTTTAGGTGTCTTTAAGATGTAAAGCAAGCAAGAAACTTGCAATTCACTTCTTCATATTCGAAAATAAAGAAAACAAAACAACAATTAAAAACATTCTGGCATCAATTGTGGTTGAAATAAAGATACATGCAATAATAAATGTGAAATGGTAAATTAACTTGTTTACTATAGCAATTTTTGAAAGCTTACTACTCTAAATGAGCTTGGTGTAATTCTACGTTTTATTTTCATTTTTTTTTACACTTACATTCTACATGCTTATTAAATCTTATAATCCGTAAAATGATAGTAAAATTAATATTACCCATTTATTTTTTCGTCTACTGACAGTATTCATTCTCGCTATTCACTTATAACTTAAAAAATGTAGTTTATTATAGTTTATTATTAGAACTATCATTTCTTTTTTTTTCTGTTCTCCGTCACAATTCATTTAAAAAAATTTTTTTTTCACTATGTACCTCTTATCACATTCCTGCCAATGACTGTTTTAATATTCACATCACGGCGTTTTAGATTATCGTATTCCTACCACGTCAAGTCTTCTGCCAATGAAAAAAATGAATAATCTTCGCTATTTTTTTTTTTCTTATCCTGACCATCATTCCTTACAGTAACACACAAATGTTAGAGGACTTCCGGCAAATTTTTTTTTTGAGGATAAACGAACTCATTTTTTTTTTTTGAATCTGGAGTTTCGTTGCATCAATAAAGTGTGCACACGTTGATTTATTGGAAGGTGTATTTTGGAGAAACGGAATTAGGTTCCTTGTTGTTTTTAGAGGAAGTGTCTGCTGGTAGAAACTGTCCCTTTAGAAAACTCAGAAACTTTGCGTAATTGTTATCGAGCTGCTTTATTCAGTACAATTAGATTTTCATAACGTGCATTTTGTGGAGTTTTTCAATAACATCTTAAGTAGGGAGACGAATATAAAGCAAAATATTCTTCACTGATAAAATAACAGAAAAATGTGAATGGCACATTGCTCCTTTTGAATTTAATTTCCTTGAATTTCGATATGAATCTACGCCAAATTCTTGAAAAATCTAGAGTGTTTGGTATTGAATTACACTTCCTGTTTATTGATTTCAAGACAACGTACGGTAGTGTTGACCGTGACTCTTCACTTGTAGTTTTTGTTGAGTTGGGCATTTAAGAAAAAAAAACTTCGGAAGCTTATTAAGACAATTTTGACCCAAACTGTTTCTTGTGTAAAGCTCTATGGTTGCCACACAGAGTTTTTCAAAGTCAGCCATGTTATGAGACAGGGTGATGTTCTTACTTGTCTCCTTTTTAATTTGGCTTTAGAATGGGGCTATTAGCACACTAGGAGTACCATTTTCCCCAAGACAGTACAACTCTTTGCTTATGCCGGTGATTTAGTTATCATTGCTCGGACTAAATATGCTTCGTCAGTGGCATCCGTAACTTAAAACTTACAATTCATTATTAATGAGGATAAAACTAAATATATGTCAATTATAAAAAAACCCTAATAGATTTTAAATATCTGCAGACTGAAAATTATAAGATGAAGAAGTTGATAATTTTGCCTATTTGGGTTCACACATTAACATTCTAAAAAGTATTGATGCTGAAATTAAGGAACGTATTACTGATGCTAATTATTATCTTCATACTCTAAGAACTTTCTTAAAGTCAAAATTGATTAAAAGACATACAACAATTACGCTGTATAAAACAATCATAAGACCCGTATTTACTTATAGAACCGAAATGAACTTTGTCTAAATCATAGACTGAACAGCTAGTCATCTTTGAGTGAAAAGTTCTTAGATATATCTTTGTTGGTGAGAATTAGAATGGGTTGTGGAGACAACGAGGTAATTTTGAATTACATAAGCTATTTAAGGAAGCAGATGTCATTAAATCCATCAAGATTGGTCATTTGAAAAATTTACCACATCTACCTTATGGACCCCTCATCCTTTGACGTTCAGAATTTTCGATTACAAACCTATTGGAACTAGAACTAAGGGTAGGCCCAAATTCAGATGGGCTGCTTGTATGGAGGATGGTTTTTTAAAATTCTAAGAGTGATTAATTGGAGAACTGTTGCCAAGTGGAGATCGGAATGGAAGAGGGTTCTTGAGAAGACCTAAGCCCCACCAGGGTTGTTGTATAAATACAGGAAGAAGAGTTTTGATATAATCTAAATCTATATATAAAGAAAACAGTATTTGTAAAGTTAACGTAAAATGTGCTCTTTAAATCACCCCCCCCCCAGAAAAATAACTATTTCTTATGCTTAGCTTTTCATTTGGAAAAGCTAAGACTTTTTGTATAATCCTTATTTTATATAGACAATAAAGTTTTATATGTAACCCTTTGCACTGGTTTGAAATGAAAATACAAATTTGTAATATAGCCTGTAGGCCATGCTGGAGATGACAGAACTAATTTACTTTCAAAAGTGTTCTAAATAGAAACCTCAAATAACTATAGAACACTATGTAGCACTTGAAATCTCACGAGGTAATTGTTTGCTAATTTTGTTAATTTGTCTGCAAAGTTTGTGGCTATAAAAGCCATGCACTTAATTTTATCTTGCTTTTTTATATATAATTCAGTATATGCATCCACTAATTTTCTGACCTAAAAGGAATTATGAAAACATGCAAGGTAATAAGTACTTACATAGGTTTCAAAATGCCATGATTGTGTGTAGCCTTTCAGTTTATTTTTGCAAAACATGCAAAAGACATCCTTTTTTAGCGTCTTGGAAGTATCACTCTTTAAGAGATTATTAAGATGTATATTTTTATTATATTAAATAAAATTTATAAATCTAAAATATTGAATTCTACGCAGTAAAATGATTGAATCAGTTTCCCTAAAAATAAATACTAGTTTACACCCACTACCTTTGAAAATAAATTGAGTGCAAAGAGTTAATTTAATTTTTTTAGCAAGCATATTATCATTTTTATTTATGTATAGCATTTTAAGAGTAAAAAACATAGTAATAACTCTAATTACGTAGGCACTGTAAGTTAAATAATTCACCGAGATTTAAAGTAAAAACAGATGTTTAAACCTAAAATTCATGTGCTTTTGCCAAAACAAGTTGTTGAAAGAAAACAAATTGTAGAAAATCATAAGGAAAAATATCTAGCTGCTTAAAAATGGAAATTTGTGGTAACACTCAATTAGGTATGGGTATATTTAAGTGACTACAATAAGAAAAGATAAATATTTTCTATTACTCAAATGATGCGAATGATCGACGAAATGGCTTTGTCAGTTTACAGAAAAGTTCTCAAAATGAATTTATAGTAGTTGCAGGATTTTGTTACAACGTCAAATTAACAATCAAAAAAGTCTCAAGTAAAGTCAAAATTAATTCCCTTTAATATCAGAAAAATATTTTATAACCAGTTTTTGAAGAAGATATCCTAGCCTTATATGGAAAGGCCATTGAAAAATTTGAGCTATATATGGACAAAGCCTCTAGTTGCACGTTTAAGTCAACTGCCACTGACTTATGAAAGAAAGAATCAGAAATAGGAATAAAGTGTATCTCATTTGATGAAATATCTGCAAAATCACCTGGTGCTTCTGCAATGGAATTTTGTGCTTTCGGTTAATTAAAAAAGAGCCTTAAGAAAACTGCATCCAAGAACACTGAATGGAGAGAAGAGTAAAATTGTCATTGCAGTACTAAGAAAAAGTTTACCTTCATAGAAAACTCGAGCTAGAGCACTTGTCAAAAATGAAGGATATCAGATAGAAGCAATTCTACACAAATAAAAAACGGCATTTATAGATAAAGTTTGTCTTATATTTATCGTGAAATTGTGTATCATGTATGTTGCGTATCCAACCAAAGCCTTTTTGTTTATTTGTTACTGCGAACGACTTTAGCAAATAAATGTATATCATTCAATTAATATTAATTCATTTCATTCTTTTTCAAACATCTAACATTAATTATTAAATTAGGTTATTAAAAATGGTATTTACGTATTATTTTGTTAAAATTATAAAGGGACATTTGTGGATTAGAGAAATTTTCCCTAAACCACGACATACCAAATGTGAATATACTTAATTGTTTACCCTTGTTTAATCTCATTTCTTAAAATAATTGGGATTCAACACTGATGTACAGAGAGCAGATAATTTCAATCCGGAGCAGAAGTCTCTTTTGAGAATGTTTCGGTGTTTTTAATCCATATACCTCGTAATTAAATCGACTTAAAAGTTTAGCTTCAAACAATTCTATTAAATGAATAATGTTAAGAAATGATCAATATTTTAATGAATAAGCTGATAATCCTTTTTATTTCGTGGACGTATTTTAATACCAAAAAACTAAGAAAAAGTTTAATAAAATAATTAGATAGAAAGGGCTTTTTTCTATAAATTTTAGTACTGGATCTTCCAAAGAGTTGTGATATCCTTAAATATCTTCTTTAACGAAAGCATAAAGTTAATTACACCATATTTCTACCTGTCTCGCATTGTAAAAATTGATTCTGAAATGACGAAATATTGCATAATCCATAGGACCAGACCAATTGGCTTACAAAGATGACATGTGATTATACAGAATATTAAATTTTGTCTCAAAACTTTTTGAGGAGTTGAAGGTTTGGGGATAAGAAAGATATCTCTTTGGTCCATTTTAATATCCACTTTGAATGGCCGCCTAAGGCAGCATATCTCTCTCTTGGCAGCAAAAAATCTCTATTAAAAGTTTGAGAAGTCATTCGCTAAATCTGAACATTTCCCGAAAATGGAAACTGGTGAAGTAAGACTTATCCGACACGATTATTGTTTTTCATAGCTCCGTAGTTCACACATTTTCTAGTTTTCGGCAACATTTTTCTTTCTTAAAATTAGTTGCATATTGTTTTGATGATGACTGAACTTGCGAGATTGATAATCAGTTAAGCAATTATTTTTGAAATTGCAGTCTTCTTACTCTTTCGTAACAATCCTCTTCAACAAAAGTCTATCAAAATAACTATACATACTATTTCGTCCCCACTCAGGTTTAGCAGATGTATTTCTTCTGGTTTTCCTGTAAGAGGTAAAATCATATACACTGCGCTTCTTGATACATCAAACGCTTCGACGACCTTAATTACGGAAGCATCGTACATTATAGCCTAAGAATTTACTCATGTTTGAATTCATTTAGCACCAGCATAATGCACTCAGAAAATGTACACAGAACACTATCTTGGCATTAACTGAAGCCTGTAATGTACTGAGGAGTTGATACTAGTAGTGGTGGGTAAGTACAGCATAGCAACCTAAAGACTTTACTAGAAAAAATAGTGTAATTTAAGCATACATTTTCACGAGGAATTTCCATAGTTTTATCAAAAAGATTCTTGTACGTTTTCAAGATGATTTGCTACCGGACAGATAAACTTGGAGGGTGTGTAGGGGTACACGCCCTGCAAGTTTGAAGAAGGTACAGAGATGACTCGAAACCACATAGGAGTACAGGGTCACAAATGCCGTAGTTGTAAGCTATAGTGCAAAAAAAAAAAAACAGAAACAGCAACAGCAACACATAATGGGACAGAAAAGGTATTTATTGAAAGGCTGTTCTTCAACAGGTGTTCGAAAATACTACCAGAATTCAGCTAGAAAATCTGATAGTGCTGATGCACTATTCCTCTACGCAAATTTGTGGTAGATGGCGCTGAGCGGAAGTTTTTGTTAACACCGATCCTGCTGGAAGCCTTCATTTGCGATTCATTTCCCGAGGGAGTAGGATGAATTCATATTCAAACGAGGAATTGGTTGACATGCTGGTAGTGTATGAAGCTGCGGGACTGTAACGGGCACACCACTCTGTGGTTGTTCTATGAACGTTACCCAAAATGGCGTTTTCCACTTCCAATGCCCATCGCAAGTTTAAATAGAAGGTTACTTGAGACGTGCTCTTTTACGAGAGCTACAATAAATCAACAGTGAACAACGAAGACACTTGTTAATGAGGAGACGGTCCTATGTCTGGTAGGAGACAATTCAAGTACGAATATTTGAGCGATAGCCCGCTTTCGGGCCTGTCAGACAACTCCTGGTCGTAATTTCGAACACATGTTGAAAAATTCCCTTTCAATAAAATGTTTCCTGTCCCATTAATGTGCTGATTTTTCTGTTCTTTTTCGCAGTTTCTTCGCACCATAGCTCACTACTACGGAATTGGCAGAACCTTGAATTCCTATGTGATTCCGAGTCCTACGTTCCCCTTACACATCTTGCATCTCATGGTAACGAATCGCCCTGTATACATGGATATTTTCTTCATCCTCTCTATCAGTGTTCTAAATAGATTTTAGCAGATTTTCTTCAAAATTAAACAAGTTACCTCCAGAAAAAACAAATTTTTATTTTTAATCTGAGGATAATTTTTAAAAAATTAACTTTCGCTGTAATGTTAAAAATAATACAACAAAATGTTATAAAATTTTTAAATTAAAAGAGTATCTAGCAAAAAATATGTAACTAAAACTCAAAAAGGCTGCTTTCTCTTTTCCTTCTGAATTGGTTTTCTTCAAACTTTAAAATTGCCTTATACCGAAACAATTTTGAAAGTAATTGAATACTAAAATTTGAAATCGAATCACTTTCTTGGTTGTCTTAGCCATTCAAAATACATGAAATCCCAATTCAAAGACAAAACGTTGTACCATAACTTAAAGAGCTAACATCTTAAATCAGTATTTTAAAAATCACTTTAGATTGTTCATTAATTAAATGATTGAACAGTTTTCTTTTAAACCCGGAATTTGAGAAAAGAGTCATAAAACAAACTAAAGGAACACTTTAAAAGCATCTCTTTGTATGATTTTGAATCGATGTCGCATCTCTTTTAGCGAATTATTCATCTATGGTTCGTTCAAAGAGTATAAATTCACACAAATTACAGTTTTATTCAAATTTCAATCACAATGTGGTTTAATTCCATATGCCTCAAGAGCGCGTTTGGATATCACTTTACAAATGTAAAAGAAATGTTAAATTTCAGGACTGAAACGATACAATACCTTTTTGAAGTTCAAACATGAAGACTGTCTGAATAGTTATTCTATTCTATTGTAAATTTACTATAACACACGCATATAATGGGTTAGAATTCTCTAAACGGTGAATTTTCAAGAGCTCTTGCTAAAAATGTAACGGTTTCAAAAAAGGAAACTAAAATATATCTATAAATAAATGCAATACTTAAAGAGAAAAGAATATGTTGGATCATTAATTTCTGAGATAATATTAAATGCCAAGGTAATTTTTGAATTAGCACACTTTTATCATGGTTTATTTTTTTATTTATTGTTTTCTAAAATATCAGATATCAAGAACTGTGAGATGTTACATGTGTATCGATTTCAGTTTCATAAATCATAACGTATGAACTTTACGATTTTTATATTCTATATCCTTATTCATAATACATGTGGTAGATATCAGTGGTGGCCGTAAAAGCAAAAACGTCTTCAGTTAACTTTGAATTTAATTGCTCATTACTATTTACAAGATATTTACAAGTTACGTAAATGAATAAATTTCATGTTTTAAGTGTCCAAATCATCATCTTCGTAGACACGATGACGAGATGTTTTTCGTCGTATCATGGCGTCGTCGTCTCCTTTCGTCTATATCAGTGTTTCTCAAACTGTGGGGCGCGGCCCCCGGGGGTGGGCATGGCAATCCTACGAGGGGGGCGCGAGCATATCGAAAATAAAAGATTTAAAAAATTAATTTACTGAAATGAAGTAAAACAAAATACTTTCTGACATAAAAAAGAACACACATTTACATTGATATAATTTATACATATCATCTAGCGATATTACGTCATGAAAAATAAAAGCTTCAATACACTTATTAGCTATCTTTGATCTTATAACCAAATAAAAAAAACATTTTGTTTGATTTTCTGTAATCCCATCAGAGATTAGAGATATTTTTATTATGTTTTCTTTTTTTAAACCTAAAATACTATTCTTTCAAAGAAAAAAACATAGCCCAGACCTAGAATCAAAAAATAATTCTAAGAAGATAAAAAATTATCACTGTTATTATTATTGAAATACTGTACATTAGCAGTAGGAAGAAAAGAAGACTTAATTCCCTTTTCTTCACCCATAAAGCAGAATAGATTTGCTGATAATCTGATTGACCTTTTATTTTAACTAGTATGGTTAGAGTTCCCTCCCCTCTCTTATGTGTGTGTGTTTATTTTCGTTTAGGTAAATTGCAAATAATGTATTTCTGTTGCGCTTTTTTCCATGTTAAAGAATTTTATGATGTTTGAAAAAGCATGGATAGCACTTTGAAAGATTAATGGTCAAGATTTATTTGAATATTCTCAAACGTTTAAGCATAATGAAAACGTTTTACATAATTCTTTGTAGAACCAACATCCATATTTTTATATTGCATATTTTTATATTTTATACATCTATATTTTTATAACATCCATATATTTATTTTACTTCTAACCCGGGAGCAGTCACGCGGGACACAGAGCTGGTTTATCCATCAGGCACTTGGGGTAGGCACCCAGATAAGCTGGATTTAAAGAGAGTTTAAAGATATATAATCGTAATGGCCAATTAAATAGTAATGATAGTTTATTTAGTAGATATCTGGAACTATAATCATTAAAACAATTGAATGGCTTACTAATTGTGAAGGAGAGCTGTGGTTAATTTTTGGTATCGTAAAAAAGGTTCAGTTGCAAGTATTTACCGTGATATGTGAAGTGAGTGACCAGACAAAATTAATAGTAACAGACTGCAGTATTTTCTACGATGATTCAAAGAAAACAGGAACAATATCTATGATGAAGGTCTATGTTCAGAGCTAGGATGACCTTACATAATTGTAGACCAGGGGTCAGCAACCTATAGCACACATGTGGCACGTGGTACAATTTTCAGTGGCACACGGGCATGAAATTAACAGCATAAAATATACTTTAAGGGATATCTTTAAATGATGCAAAATTAATATATAATAACACTGTAAACCTACGTATATTATTGACCTCTGTTTTCTAACTCTACATGCATTGTCGCGGGAATCGAATTGTTTCCAAACTTGTGACGGATCTATACGGTTTTTTATTAACCTCTTCTTTTTTCCTTTAATTCAAATTATTTATTTCAACCAATCTTCATCGAGAACCAAGCGTGATTTATGTAAATAAGGAATATTATATAAATTCGGTTTTCGCGAGTTGAAGAGAGCTAAGTTAGATCTAAGTAGGAGCTAAGTAAGAGGAAGTGTGAAGTCAAGTGAATTAAAGATCGAGAAGTTGACACGTAGTTGTTGACAAGTTAAGCGAGCCTGATACGTGTTGATGTACGCGAAGAGAAGTGGATTTAAAATAGTGAAATTCACTATTACGGAACGTGGAGTCTTCGTCAATTCATCCAGCTAAATAAAGTGCCTGAAGTTCGTCATGAAGGAACCGCAGCAATAAAATATAAAATTAATGACTTTGATTAAGAAAATCATATTATTATTGTGTGGCGTAGTTGTAATTGTGCGCGTTTAAGCTTTCCTAGATTCAGTTGAAATTCTGTATTATTATCCGCTTGTATTGATATCTGACCTCTTCACTCCCCTCTAGTTTATTTATCTTAATTAGCATTGTGTTGTGTCTATTCATAACCTATTGCTAAGAATCAATAAATCAGTTTGAATTGGAATCATGTCTTACGATCCTTTAAGTCCGCCAACACATCCAGCCGGGTTTTCAGATAGACAGGAGGTATTAAAGTAAGGGGTGGTTACAGGTCACCACAAACTGTCTTATTTGTGGCACACTGATTCATATTGGTAGATTGGTTTGGCACACAACAGCTAAGAGGTTGTTGACCTCTGCTGCAGACGTTTGAGGCAAAGAAATGATGCAAGGATTCATAAAGAAAAGCGTTTCATGATTACTACTGCGTGCATTTTCATGTGTTTCAAGGACACACAATAGTAATTGATTATATAGCAGTTCAGAAAATTGTGCACCCGATGATTCCAGTTTACGTTCTAAGGGACACTAAAAAGTGGCTATAATGCCCTGATTTATCTGATAATAGGAGGGAGGAGTTGAATGCTTGGTTTTACTAACATTATTAAAGCAGAGGACGTGACTGTAAAATTTCACAAGATCATAGAATCAGAAAGAATAAATGGAAAAAAATAATGATTCTCTCTACTGCCCTGACTTTGCACCAAATCCGATCTGGTCAATTCTGGCTCGTTACCTGAAAGAGGTTTTCACCGATGAGAAGTTTGACATCGATGAGGAGATTAAAAAATAATTTGAGATTGTTTGCAATCAACGACGGTTGATGTGTGTAATGTAGACTCGCTTTGTAATAAAAATATCGTGAAATAAAAGGGATAAAATATAATATTTTAAAGATAAAGTTTTTAGCTATATTTCCTATATTTTTTTTATTGATAAATTGGCCTTATTTAAAAATAACCTTGAAGGATACAATGTCAACCAGATGACAACCAGGCAATCCTTAGATGATAAAACGAATTTTTATTTTATTCTTGACTACTTACAAGTTGAAATGTTACGAATATATACTTGAAAAAAGATATCCTTCACAAATATCAGCGAAAACTATTCACAAAAGTTAATATTGACACCGGAGATGTGATTTTTTTATATTGAATTTCCGCGACTCGAAACTGCTGTGCTATTTCCTTTCGTTCTTTTCCCTAAAAATGCTGAGTCTAAAAAGTAGAACTTTACAACATTTTCTCCGTTCATATTGAGGATTTCTTAGAAAGCAAGCTATTAGGGCATCTTAATAATTATTAAATATTCATGAAAATCGCCTTCTTCGATTTAAAAACGCAAAACTTGTAAACGGAAGCCAGTAAAAGAATCAGCAAATTTAAAATAAAAAAAATAGTTTTTAATCAAAAGCGTATAAAAAACGTTTTAGCGCCGTACACATAATAATTATAACTTTGAAAGAGATTATTTGAAATTGAAAGCGCAAAATGAGTGATTGGTACTTTTAGCATAAAAAAAATCTGTACTGATACTAAGAAATGAATCTGATAGGGAAAACATATAATTGAAATTTCAAAATTTATCCCTTTATATATAAAATATCTAGATTATTATTCGGAGTTTTATTCCCTACCTCGCATACAATTTAAATATTTATTTTCATTTGGCGAAATAGAGTGTTCTAAGACTACATAATTTTAGGAGAGAAAGCATGATTAATATCTGTAATCTTGTTGACGTAAAAAAATATTTCTCCAATTTTTTTTCACTTGAAGGGCCACTAGATTCGCCTGCTAAATTTTTTAAAAAAAGAAATACAGATTAGGATAAACGAAAGAAAAAAATAAAATAATAAAAAACATTTCGTGAAATGTAACCTTTTTTGGCTTAAAAGTCCACAACGAAAAATGAAAAGATTTGTCTAAAGAACGCGTTCACAATTGTCCATTCTTTTTTAAAAGAAACAAGCTGATTTGTTAGTGGTTGCTTTTTTTACAGTATTCTTTTTTATTTCCGTTCCCATTTCTTTAACTCAGCAAATCCTTTATTCACATATGGAGCTTTTGTAGAAGCTTATTTCGCTGCAACTACCACTTCATACTTTTTGTTTATTCGTTTCAAGATATCTTATGGGAGAAGGAAACACTGTGAAATGATGCAAAAGGAGCTAAGGAAAGATACAAAATAAAAGCTAGAAAGCTACATAAAGCTCCAATGCTGTCTTAAATGATGTAAAAAAATAGTTGCTAAAAATTTAGTGAGTGTTATTGCTATTTGCATGTATAGTTTTCATAATCAGGGCGAATATTTATTAAAAGAACTGATGATTCAATAGTTTGGTATTTTACAGTCTATCAATTTCGCCTTACGCTAAGACATCGCCAACTCAAAAATTTTGCCAATTTCTGTTGTCGTAATTATCCCTGTGTACAAAAGTGCCTGGGAAGGGTTTCCACTGTTGGCTGTATATCGTTTCATTTGGCAACTCCTTTTGATTTAACGGAAATAGTCGACGATATAATGCTTAAGTATCCATTCTTTATACGTAAGTTCGTAAAGGTTGCTATAAATAATATGAGTAAATCAAAATCAGGATATGGATATAAACGTCAAAATATTATTTTTATTTATATCCACGTTTAAATTTTAATAAAACATCAAAAGAATTAAATAGCCTTTATTAATATTATTCCAACTTGAATAATATATAAATTTGAATATTGAAATGAAATGTGTGTAAGAGGAAAAATATTTTTTTTCTTTAACTAATATGAGTTAATTAGTAAAATTTATAAAGTAGTAATTCATTCAATTTTGTAATTAAAATCATCATACTGAGATATTTTGTTTTTATTGAACATCTAAATAAAAGCATATTCGATTACATAGGAAGTAAATTGAATACAAAGTAACCTTTACATTTTTCGTCTATTTTTTTCTAATAAAGCAATATACATTGTTTATACAATGCATCACAATGACTGAAAGAATTAAAAGTCAAGTTAGATATATTTGAATATTTGCTGCATGTTTGCATATTGATTTATTATTTTTACATTTTGTTTTTATATTTTTCTTTGTTGTACCTTACAAAAAATTTTAGGGCTGGTATCCTACATGGACACATTGAAATAGCTGAACTGACTGACTATGTTCAGAAGCGTGATTTTAAAAACACATATCCATGGATATTTTTTTTTATATATATTTACTGACAGATGAATTAGAATATACAAATAAAATTATTTTAACAATATTATTTCAAGGAAAAAAGTATTTAAATCCAGTTTTTTGGTAAACAATTAGTAAGAATGATGTATTTTAAAGTCATTCTTCTTTTTATAAAAAAAATGCTTGAATAACTATAATAATAATACGAGGGCAAGTTCAAAAGTAAGGAGACTTTTGCAAGTTCTCTCTCCAAGGTTTTGTGTCAACGCTGGTATCCAGCGCTATATGAAGGGTAGCTGCAACACCTTTATGTAACATGTTAATCGTATTTCCTCGTAATCCTTTCGAGTGCAGAAGACCGTTCAATATGGAAGCTTCATTGTCGAATTGCACCAAGGAGGAAAGGAGGGCAGTGATTCGTTTTTTGTTTGAAGAAGGTGTGATACCTGTGAAAGATACTAATCATCCTTTCCATCACATTATCCTCAATAATGATGACCCTCAGTGGTTGACGTCGATGGACTGCCCGATCTTTCGTCGTCACATAAAAAATCTGTTTGAAGCTCTCTATCCCATTTATAGATATTGTCTCTCTATAAACAACTGTCACCACAATTTCAAAGGCTCCATACCTTCTTCAAACAAAAAGAGAATCACTGCCCTCCATTCCTCATTGGTGCAGATCAACAGTGTAACTGGTCTATTCGCGTTCTTTCTGCTATTAGTCCTCTTGGGAATAATGGGGGTTTAAAATATATTCTATTAAAAACTATCTTCAGAAAAAGAAGATGTGATTATTCAAATCAAGACTTGCATTTAAAGATTAAACTTTCGAATTAGCAGAGAGAGAGGTTATAGACTACTAAAGGATCTCAGTGATTAATTAGCGTGAAGATAGGTAAGAGCACTTCGTAGCTTATTTGGTTCAGATTAATATTGACGATTTGGTCAATTAAGGATTAAATTGGATTAGAACGATTTGAATTAGAAGGTGTATTGCCTGAACGTTAGTGATCTTATATATTGTTAATTCTCCTAGTAAATCTTCTCTCTACCTCGCTATTGCTTCCATGTTTAACACCTGGTGCATTTCTTAGTTTGGGTTGTTGAATTTGTGTCCTCGTTGAGAATTATTAATAAACAAACTTTGCATCGACTATGGCTAATCTTTCTTCTAACCCTCTCAAACTAATGGATGGCCCAGGCCATCCATTACAACCGCCATGCTGAACGATCTGCAGTACCCCAACGACTACAAGGAAAGAGGTGTGACACATTGTACAAGAGTGTTGAAACTACCCCTCATTCAGGGCTAGATACCAAGACTGTTGCTAAACCTTGGGAAAAGAAATTTCAAAAGACCCTCTACATTTTGACTCTCCCTCCTATTTTGCCTATATATGGCTAATAATTCTGTACAGAACCTGAGCTAAGGTTTTTGAAAAAATATAACTTAGATGCGTATTTATTCATATTTTAATGTATCAGAGTACAGAAATTTAAAGAAAAGAATCCCGTTTTTATTTCAGTTGATCATAAATCTATAAATGATGGGAAATTTTTCAGATATCCTATTCCAGGCTCTTTATAGAAGCTACAGTTATATATAGACAAAAACTATTACTTTTATAAAAACATTTTTCATAAATAAGGAATGTTTTGAACATATGTATTTCTTTTTTCATTTTTAGCTAAAAAACTGCAGTTTAATATTTTTTTTCTTAAAATAATATTATTAAAACAATTTTATATGTATATTCTAATTCAATTGACACTAATTAGAAAAAAAGTTATTCATTTATGCACTTTTTCAAAATACTGGTTCCAAGCGTAGTCTGCCACTTAAAGTATATGTTGTAAGATTATTGAGAGAATGAATATATAGAACAGAAACAAAGTATACAATATTTTTTTTGAAACATCATAATGTAATTTTTAAGCAATAAGTTTCAGGTAACTTAAGCTTCCGGTGTAACGCTAACAGTTTTATATTACTACAACAATATGCATGAAAAATTTTGGAATTGTGAAACGAGCTCATTTTTTAAAAATTGATTGTAATAAAAGACAAACATATTTTTATCATAATTTATGAAAAATTATAAGAAGAAAGTTTACTCGTTATTAAATTTTTGAACTATAAAATATGCTTTCGCATTTTGGTGTCGAGTAAAATGCTTAAGCTAATTGCATTGATCGAGTATTGCTTGATTAGCTTATAATTAAAATGAAAGCTAATTCCATTGTTTCTTAGTTACGATTTATTATTAAAAACGTTTATTATAGGATCCTAGATAGAGTTTGAAATAAATGTAAGTAAATAAATATACACAGAGTGAGTACAAATAGTGGACCGACTTAAAAAATAAAACAAATTGATACAATACTACAGTATGTGATACACGAATGCAAAAAGAAATATACCAAGTGCTTTCCTGTTACAAATGTTCAATATATGACTTTCCTGTTACTCGACATACGTCCAGTCTGTAATCCAGTTTGTTCCATATATTTTGTAGTATCACTCTATCAATAATTCGTAATACTGCACAAATGTTTATTTGTCGTTCTCTGTAATTTATTGTGTCAATTGCAAATGATACGGCTTGGATTATTTTTTTCGTAAAATTTTCTATATTACATTTAGGGTTATTTTTAGTTCACTAGTGGAACTTTACCCTGCCCTTTCCACTTCTTTTTCTGAGATGCTTGGCCGGCAATTGCTTTTCTTTTTACACCAGGTACCTGTTTAGGTAAATTGATGATACCATCGCAGAATGCTCTGGTAGGTTGGTGCTTTTTTTCCTTAACGATTTCCAAATACACGTTGCACCGAACGAACTAAAAAAGCATGCATACTCTAAAACGCAAAAACCTGTTCTTTGTCATTGTCGCCCTGTTTGGATTTCAATCAATGATCAAAATACTTGAAAAAAATACTTGGCATATTTCTCTTTACATTCATGTATCGCATTGTAATGTACGCAGTAGCTTTGAAAATATCATTTTTTAAAATCGGGTTCATCATTTGTACTCACCCCAGTCACACACACAAACATTTTTCAGGGGGGGGGGCATGGTTAAAAGTCCCCCATCTCGTATCATACCTCAAGACAACACCATTTGATTCTTCTGATTATGATGATTTTGTTAACAAAAAACAATAAAAAAAATATTGAAATGATAATTAGCATTAATTAATAAAATAAATTGTTAATTACAAGTACTTAATTAAATTTTACGTTGTATATATATATGATTGTCTTCAATCGAAAAAAACACAAGGGCTTGGGGGGGGGGGTCCGGACCCCCAGGACACCCTCCTTGTGGGCGCCACTGACACACCCTGTATATCCATAAAAAATATTATAGCTTCACTTACATATATTCCACTACGTTTTGCAGCATAACCATTTCATTAACATCTTTTTGTTGTAAAAATATAAAAACTCTTATTGGAGTTAACAATTTTTTCCCGTCCCCATCAACAATTCCTTTGAAATAAATAAGTACTTGTTTCGAAACACATTAGCATTCAACGCACTTCACCGCTTTCCATCAAATGAGCAGAATGATAATTTCGTATTCCTTCTTCAATATTCCCGGAAAAAAAGAACGTGCCTTCTAGCAGATTTACATTTTTTCTGTTTATTAAATTGAATTAACTTATATTTTATCTCTTCCCAACATAAAAGAGACAGTATAACACAGTATTCATAAAAGCGTGTTGTTTTGTTTCGTATTTATGCTAAACAAACACGTTCTCTTTTATAAACCTCGACCTCATTCTGCTTTTGCTTTTGATGTTACATTTAAAAAATGCTTTTGGCTTTTCAGAGAGACAGCTATATTTCCTGCATGCTAAATATGGGCACGGAATTAAGCTCTACTTAAGAAAAAATTTAATGGTGCCATTATATACTTAGGGGATGATGATGTCGATTCCTAGGTTCGATTGCCACACGTCCACCTTGCAGAAATATAAATGCATGTTAAGCCGATTATGTCTCAAAATCCTCACCTTAATGTGGCGTGGAAGCTCGGAGAGTGGGAAACTAGTACAGGTGTCGTCCTCGTCAGTTGATTGAAATTCAAAATTACAAGGTCTGAAGTTAATAAAATTTCAAATCATGTATGTAGGTATGTGTACATAATGGAGTAATTGATGGTCTTTTTTCAGGGATCTTTTTGACCCATCCCTGCCCCTTCAAACCACCTTTGAATCATTCCTCTTTGACATTGACAAAAATAGAAATTTTCCCAAATTTCCATGTACAAAGTTGCGCAGCTTTAAAATAATTTAAACCTCTTTAACTGAAGTTATACCTTTTATCGTAAATCTTTTTATGTAATTTATCTTATATTACATGTTATAGACCAGTAGAACTGGACGTTGATAAACCTTATGAATTCCAAACTTAAAATCCAAGTTATAACATTATATCTTTTCTCATCAATATCCTTTACATTTACCGCCGTTTAGTATATGGTTATACCATAAAAACACAGAAATAATTTATAAATACAGAAATGAAAATAATATGCTTAAGACATGCTTATGCGTATTCTGCGAAATACCTCGCCCCCTCCGTTTAAAAATATACAGATTGTTAGAATGTGTTTTTTGATGTTGTACACCTAAAAGAGAACAATCCAAGCTAAATAATGACCTGAATAAATCTCTTGAGAGGCTGGCGGGCTGGTGTTTGGATAGTAATATGACTATAAACTTAGAGAAGACAACTAGTCATTATTTTACCTTAAATAGGCAGCCTTTCTATTCTAATTTCACTTATAGAGGTTCATGCTTGCAGCATAATGATATTTCAGCTTATGTAGCCTGCTTCTTGATAACAAATTGAAATGGACCAAACATGCTAAACAAGTCGCCTCAAAAGCTGGAAAGAGACTCCCCATTCTCAAAAGACTTGCTGGAGCTAAGTGGGGATGTTTTATTTAGGTTCTGAAGTAAACAATAGGAACGATTGTATTACTGAAATCCAAAAGACCATTACTATGGATAATAGATATCTTAATGAAACACAAAAGTATTTGAAATCAAATTTAATGAAAACAAAAGCAAAGGTTCTATTGTATAAAAGTCTTTTAAGATCAGTATTAACTTCTGCATGTGAAATTTGGTCCATTTTTCGAACAGATGAGAACATGATATTTATGAAAAGGAAGATTTTATAAGATATATGTTTGAAGGAATTCAGGAAAATTGCATATGACGAAGAAGATCAAATTTCGAGCCCTATCACTCATATAAAGAATATGGCATCGTTAACTTCATCAAAATACAACGAATTAAATGGGTAGGCCACGTTGTCAGAATGGACGATGACCGCACCACTAAATAAGTCTTCAATGCCCAACCAATTGGCACACGGAGAAAAGACAGACCAATCTAAGATGGATTGATGGCTTAGAAAAAAAAATCTGCTAGTTTTGAGAATTAAAAAATTGGAGAACACACTAGTAGGAAGAAGGCTGGCGCCGGAAAGGCTTCTTAAGAAGGCCAAGCCCCACCCTAGGTTGTTGACCCGCTGAAGAAGGAAGTGGGGGGGGCAGAGTTACCCTTAACATTACTTATAAGAACAAAGTCCAGCTGGTTTTAAATTATTGCAATGAGGTGTTGGTTTCTGCCTCGGATAGAATCTTAGGAACGCTTGATTTTTTCCAAAAACGGGCTTTAAATTTGATCACTGGAGGAGTTAAAACTATTCCGGTAATTGCTATGTAATTACTTTGTGATCTAAGGCTAAATACTAACTTGGTTAGGAGGAATGCAGCTATTCTGTATAATACAGAAACTAGACTCTCAAATATTTCCTTCTGACTTTCACAGAGCGCATAATCTAAAGACTCGGAAGGGATTCATTCAATGCGTCCGTGAGAATGTCCAATATAATGCCATTAAAGACAAGGCCTACAAACTATTATCTCATATAAATCCAATGGATTTTATGGTTCTTGATGTTAGATTGGACTTAACTTTGAATGTGAGGAAACACGACCTTAACCCGACTGTTAATTGTGCCATCGCATTGGATACAATTAATTAATACTCGTTATTCTCCTAAAGAATGGATACATATTTTTACTGAAGATTCCCTTTTGGACTTCATCCTGATCGCTGGTGCTGACGTTTTCTGTGATCTATTTTCCTTTTGCCTATATGTTGGCTCGCATACGACCCCCTTTGACTATGAAATCGAGGCCATCCATTTAGCTCTTCTGCAGATCTCTGCCCTTCTCTCTCCTCCTGATAAGGCTGTAACGTTATCGAACTCATGCTCTTCAGGTCTTGGCAAGTAACCTAGAAAAACACAGTTTACTAATCCAGATCTGCAGGAGCCACTGAGCAATATTCAGAAGAAGGTTGCTTTCCAGTGGGTGCCATCCTATTATGACCTTTGAGGAAATGCAGTACCAGACCTCTTGGCAAAAAGAAGGTCCGACGTTCTTCAAAGGTGTTCCGAAGACCTATCTCCACATTGCTAAGCTTCAGATTAATAAGATCCATAAAATAAATACTTTCGTAGCACAACTGCCAGTGCTACTGAAAATAAACCTTGGAAAGTGTTATTAAAACCTGACTGTGTCTCGAATTCTAATCGTGCTACTGCTGTGACTGAGTTTAGACTATTAACTGGACATGACTGCGCTTGTGCTGTGACGGGGCTGTTCGCGAGATTTCAGTACTAATCCTCTTGGGAAACTTTGGGGCTAGCATTTATACTATTTCACAGCCTTTTCAGGAAAAACACGAGATAGTTATATGTTAATTAGTTCGACTATATAAAGTCTAGATTTTGTAAATGTAGAGGAGAAGGAGTTGCCAAGCTGTCACGTAAGTAACGTCGGTGAATGGCTTCACGAACTTAGCGCGCGTTTGATAGATATAAATTATAAGAGTAAATGGCTAGATTGACAATCGAAGATAATAGATTCAGTACCGACCTGAGGTTAGCTAGCGATCGTCTCCTTGTCTATTTCAGGTAGCCGAGATTACTTAGATTTTGAGTATTAGAATTGAATGTTAGGATTAATCGACGTATTAGGGAATCACTCCTAGGTTTCTTCTTATAATTAAACTTGTGATTGTTTAAGTGTTTGTCAGTCCTGAATAAATATATTTGTTATCATGGCATTTGTTGGTGATGATATGTTTCCTCCCACACTTTGAGACGCGCCGGGCAGAGTGAGCGGGGTCCAAAATAGGACCCAGCCACCACAGTGCTCAATTGTATGCTTGTGTTTTAATTTGACTTTTTCACATTTATGTGTTTTGTGTGATTCTGGGCAAGTCATAGACTCTCTCATTTAGATGTGTATTTAGAAATTAAGAATTTGGATTGTGTTGTAAAAAGTATTGGAGAGCTCTTTGACAAATGCCCTAATGATCATTTCTAGACATTTAATAAATAAATATTTATACAAATGGAGCAAAGAAAAGAAAATACAGCTGTCTTGAGGCCATTTAAACTTGCTAACTTAGTCCTAACTTAGAGTTTTCACTTGCATTACTGTGACGGCTCTACTTTAACCTTTTACATTAAGTTAGATTTATAGTATTTTATTTATTATATATATATGATTTTTAATGTGTTTATAAATATAATTGTGCGTGTGAAAGAGAAAGAGAGATAGAGAGTGAATTAACGAAACAGAAAAATTATACTTGACATACTAAGTATATCATTTGATATAAGATTTGTCATAGTAATTCCCTTGCAATTGATTTCTTTTGCCGTCTTGCATTATATCCTGCTTCTAAATGTTTTTGAAAATAGCAGCTATATAAAATTCTAATCTTTCCTTTACTCTTCTTTGAAAAAAAAAAATTACTGATTTGGTTTATGTTTTGTGAAACTTTTCTACGATTATATTTTTCAAATTAGCTTTCAGTAACTTGTACATTATTTACTTAAAAGCTTAGAAGTACCGTTAAAAACCACTTCAAGTAGAATTATTATTGAAAATTATGTGTGACAGATGCTGAATATGAAAAGAATGCTACGATAATATACAACAATATTATAATAGAAGGAAGATTAAACATTATCCAGATGTATTATTGTGTTTGTTTCAAATGGTATGTTATTTGTACTGTAATCGGCTAAATCAAGAATATATGAAAATGAAATTTGACATGTAGATTGAGATAATGTGCGTGTGAGTATCTGATTTAACAATCTTAAATTTTAAAAACAAAGTCCTATAATCATGTTTGTAATACTGGGTATATAGACTGGGTATTAAAATGTACCACACTCCTTCTCGCTGTTGATATTTTCAACATAATTTCTTTAAAGAAAAAGGCTTTTTTTCTATTTAATATATTCTGGCAATCTAAGTTTCAAAAAGTGATTAAGAAGTAAAAATGACCATTTAAATTGCTTAAAATATTCCGCTTAGACGAATTTACAATAAAATACCATAACAAAACTGAAAACGTAAGAACAAGTTAATTTTTACAATATTGGGTCTTTTTTCGATGAATTAAATAATGTAATATTGGCTTTATATAAAATATCGACCTTATAATCAAAACACAGCACATTTTAAAATTCTATTCTGTATTAGAAAACAGAGATGCTTTTCAACAGTTCTTTATTTTAGGCTCACCGTGTGATCAGTATTCATGTGTAATAGGCTTTTTTATCTAAAAAAATACAGTTTACTATTTTGAAAACACTACTTTAACTACTATCATGTTTGTCAGTTTCATTTCACTTTGTTTCTTCCTCACTCTTTGCTTCTTATCGCATTCCTACCAATATCTTCTTAAATATTCCTAACACGATCGTTTAAGATATCTCATTCCGAGCACGTTCAGCTTCCTACTAAGAAAAAAGCAAATTTTGAACAGTCTTCTTCCCATTTTTTTCCCTATCCCGATCATCCTTCCTTACAGCAACACAGAGCCCAGATGACTGTTTTGTGCACTTCTCCTTTTTCATTTTTTTTATCCCAACTCTTTTTTTGGGAGAAATGAATACAAATTTCTTAAGATCTGAGGATCCGAAACATCAATAACATATGAACATGTTGATTTATTGGACGGTGTGTGGAAGCAAAGAAATTAGATTCCTTGCGCTGCTTTTAGTGAAAGACCGTTGGTATATAGTTTGGTAAATTGAAAAAAATGTGCATAATTGATATCGAACTTTTATTGAGTAAATTTAGAATTTTGAAGAGAATTTTTTTGACGTGAAAAGTAAATATAAAACATTTTTTATTAATTTCTAGTGTGGGAAGAATAGGATAAAGCAGTATTTCCTATTTGTTGATAAACTAATGAAAACAAGAAACTGTCTCATTTATTTCTTAATTTCCTAAAATTAAAAATTAAAAACCTAAATCTTAGTTCAAGATATGTATATATATTTATTCTTACTCATAAATAATGCATTTTGAAAATGTAGATTGTTTATATATTCATCAAAAAAGTGTTTTTTTTATTTTCTTTTGTTTTGACGTAGTATTTACATTTTTAATAAAGTAAAAACAAGATAACACTTTCCAGCGAAGCATTTTTAATTTTAAAAAATAACCTTCTAATCCTGTCTCTTTTTCAAACACGCATAAAATATTACAGTATGATTGTTCTTTTTCTTCATCCTTAATTCGAAATGAAATTTATAGTACTTTTTAAAAACACGCTTCAGTCGTAATCATGAACTGTCTAGAAATCCACAATGTTTTGTATTAACATTAATCGGTGACGATTTAGCACATTTTTTTCCATTTGAAATGTTGCTCTTCTTCGTAAAGTAAGGTACAAAAGAAGCTTAAGTTTTTATTAATAATTTGATTTTCGAATAAAAGTGTTTATTGAATGTATACAAATAATAAAAAATAATACATAAAAATAAGCAAAGCATTTATATTTGAATTAATGTGTTGTTATAGAGAGAAAAGATATAGAATATGATAATTATTCGACATTTATAAGGTTCTTAAGGCATTACCTTCATTTTTAAGAAGAATATCATGAAATGTTGAATAACAGTTATATTTACGGTTTAAATAAAAATACTACACATATTGCTCTATTTTGTGTTTTGAAACATTATTAAGCCAAATTAGGTGACAGTTATTTCTTAATAAAAATGCTTTTTTTTAAAGCAGAACGTTTTGTTATTTCAGTGTCCCTGCTAAATTGATGAAACTCAATCCTACTATTAAAATTTTCAATTAGAAATTTGATTAGAGTGAATAATTATTTTATTTGTATTAAGTTTTGGAAAAATTGACATTATTTAATCCGTTCTTTGTTTTAAAAGAACTTTTTACTCATATTAACAAATATGTCATAATTAATTTTGTTATCTAACATTGGATATTCATTTACTAATATGCTTTTCCTGAAAATTTCCGTAACTTGAGTTTCTAATTATTCTTTTCGTATAACGAAGACCCTTTGGAAATTTCCAGATTTATCTAATATAACAACTTTCTAGTTAATAATGTATCACTATAATCTACGAAGTGCAATGCATATTTAAATTTTTTGTATCAAAAGTTAACTTTAATTTAATAACTAGTATCTGAAAATTCTTTTCCCTAAAAAAATTCTGATCCATTGATGCAGGGCAAATTGAAATTCTTAAGCTGCGTAGACTTACCATTTTTTTGTTGTTGTTTAAGAGTAAAATTCTATATTATTTCTATACATTAATTCATTTTTTCCATCAACTATTGAAAACCTGCATCAACTTTATCTTCGTCTTTCATGACCCATTTCATCTTGCTTCTCACAAATATACGGTGTTCAGAAAAAAAAATAACCTTATTCTTCTCTCCGGTGAATATCTTGCATCATCACATACAATAAAATGGCTTCTAGTTGACAGTCTGCAATCCTTCCGGAATAAAACGGAAGTCTGATTTTATTCTTGGCTCTCCTAAAGTGCAAACCTGATCCTTATCCATCCACACTTGAAAAGAAGATCTTGCACAAATATCCGACAAAACTACTCGCAAAAGTTAATATTTGCACCAGCTAAAGCATTTTATATTTTCAAAATTCAATTTCGGCGATTCTCGCATGCCGTAGCACATTTCTTTTCTTCTCTCTCTATTCCGTTCCTTCCTATTCGGAGGATGTTGAATCTAATTACTACAATCGTCTTCCATGCTGTCACTGAAGTTTCTATGAAATATTGGAAATGCGTCATTGCAATATCTCAACAATCATATTTTCTTGTAAACCGAATAGCTCAGATGAACTCTTACAAAATTTATATTTTGCATTTGTATGAAAAATAACACACATTTTGTAGAATTAACAGAATTTATACGATCGCATACATGCATTGCAAACTTAGAGTTTTACACATTACAAAATATATATGCAATAATTAACCATTTAGATTTTCTATCGACGTATTTCCTTGCTTTTAAGAAGCATTTGAAATTAACATATTACACTGAATTTAAATAGTATACATACTTGATTCTTGCTTAGAGATGTGCAATTACTAAATTTTATGTAATGGCGATGGTTAAAACATCAGCTCTGTAGAAACTGAAGAAATAACTTATTTGTTATTTCTATAATTGTTTTTTGGTTAGGATGCTTTATTACAAAATAAACTTTTCTGTTATATTTTAAGCTTTTTGACTGCATAATATAAATTTATATATAAATGTATATCTTTTGAAAATAATAATTTTTTTTAAAAAAATTTTGAAAAAGGAGCAACATTTTTGTGATTACTTGCACACACATTTCCACACATTCTTTTTAGTTTAGGAAGAAATATTTTTTTTTTTTGCTTTTTTTTCGAGGAGGAGTAGAAAAACATTTCATTTCACCTAACATCTGAAACATTTCTCTAATCCATTCCATTAAAAAAACACTCAGAATGCTCCAACCAAACTAAAATACTATAAATTACAACAAAAATAAATAAAATATTATTTTAAAATCTATTCATACAGACAGGAGAAAAAAATCCCTCTTAAGAAAGGAAAAGATTTGGCTAGAGAATGTTTTTCCGATCGGACACACACACACATTCTTTAATACGAAAAACAAGCTACTTTGTCAATGGTCGCTTTTTTGCGTTATTCCTTATTTTTATTTTGCTTTATTCCATTTGTTAACTCAGTAAGTCTTTTATTCTCAGAAGTTCTTAAAGAATCCATTTTGGAAGCAAATGCGAAATCTTGTTTCATTTGCGCAAACTACGCGCAAATAAAACAACTTATCTAAAAGAACCAGTCTAATCGAACACACTGCAGTTACCTGCAGTATATTCGATTTTTAAAAAAATTTTGCTAATGGGTGGAATTTCAATTTCATTGTAAATAGTAGAATATAATATAAAAATTTTCCTCTCTTTTTATCAGACATTTATTTTGCATTCATCAAACAACAAAATTTTATTAATTTATTATATATTCACCACTGTTATGCGTAACCTTCTCTCGCCTTCCTTTGACCTCATCAATTCTCCCCTTGTAAAATGTGGCTAGTTTGGAATGGTAGGAATTACCTGACTTATGTGTTTCCGAAGTAAAGTTTTTTTTTTCATTCAAAAAGATTTGTAAGGAACTCTAAAAATGATAGTCTGTCAGAACAAGATGCTTTGAAAAAGGTAGATGTGATAAAACACATAATCTCCAAGCTCAAGAACTTTTTGCGATATGCAATTTTTTTCATTTCGTTTACTAAGATCTTGAAGTGTCCGTATTCCTTACTTGCTGACTTTACTTGGTTTCTCTCATTAGCGATAAACAGTTCAATGGGATGTATTCAGTCTTTCCGCTATATCTCTAGTTGAATGATGTAAGTTCTACCTTTTAAAGATTGTCTTCAAGGTCAGAAGGATGTCCCATTCCAGGTTTGATTTTTTAAATCTCATTTTAAGAACGGAATTTGGAAAGTTCATGTTTTAACTGCCCGATCGGTTACTGGTGCTTCACCACATACGCAATGACGTCTTCAGGTTTCTTGGAATCCTTGGACCCTATGCAAAGTAGACCCCTCTCTAATCCTTTTAAGTGGAAAGTATATAGCGTACGTTGTCAAATATTCGTTTTAATGGTAACCCGCAACAAACAAATATTTGTGGCTTATAAACCTAGCCCAAGCTGATTGCTTCCATTTGATGACATGAGTAATAATGGTGCATGGTATGAGGTCTAGGCATACACACGGACGACGAACACGGCATTATAATGTACTTTTTCCACAAAATTGCCAGTTGGAATATAGTTCTTAATATCCCAGAAATCCGTTGGACATGTCTAGAAATAACATTTAACAATAATGATGATTTGGATCATGATCTTATTGAAGCCGAGTTCAGAACTAGATGAGCCTTCTCCTTCCCCCCAGAGAACGAGGACCTGAACCGTAGATTAGTTGGTCCATGCCTCGAAACCTCTCTGAGTCTGAGAATGAACTGATTTTTATATTCTCGCTTTAGGGTTATTTCCTTATTTGAATTCCCAAAGCATCACATAGTGAATATGCACTTTTCAGTTCGTAATTTCGGGTATTAGGAATAACAGTTTATAGAAACGTAAAAGACAGACAATTAGTGTCAGAAGACGAACTGGATCTGTATCTATTTATTGAAAGCAAAAACCTCGTTCGTCTCATTGACTCGGGTAGATACGAAAAATGCATCTGTCTCTGGAGTTATTTTGACTTGACCTAGTGTTATTCTGGTAATTCAGACACTCTGCCAAACTGTTCTTTGAATGAAGGCCGCAAGAATACAATTATGAAGAGCTTGGAATTTGATTACTTATATTGTCATGCATAGTTTTATAACATGTACATATAAAAGATTGGTTTTTGAATAATTATTTCAGTCTCCGTTATATTATAACAAAAGCGTTTGAATATATTTATTATTTTCTATATATATGCATACATTTACACATATTTTATCGTGCATATTTATTTTTACATACAAATACCATTTTTTCTACTTGGGCAAAGACAATATAGTTTATAAATAGTATATTAAGGTATTCCCTCTAATTTTACCTTAAAAAATTTGGATTTTATTCAAAGTTTTGTATTTTCAGAAACTGATGGTTCTGAATAAAATATAACTATGACGATAGATTTTTTCCCGTAGAAGATTTCAAAATAAATTAGCGTATTGAAATAAGATGTATACAAAAGAGAAATTAAATTTATTTATTGATATATTTTGCTCCATAAAATGTTCATATGGAAATGTGCCATGAATTCTTTGTATTGGTTTTATATACAAGTCTATATAAATATTTCCTTTTCGTTTTGAATTTATGTTTTAGTATTAGGAACTGGAAAATATAAATGAGAGCATTATGAATTTTGGTTAAAAAGTAATAATTTGTATAAAAACTCTACGTAGAAAAAGTCATTTTTAGTAGTTTATGTAAATCGATCAATACTAATTATTTTTTCTTAATTGAAATTTGTTATTGAGATATTATTTTAAGTATTGATTTTATGATAGATTATTTTACAAAAATCACTTTTTTTCCAAAGTTCATTAGAAATTTAAATTGCAGGAAAAGTATAAAATTTGCTTTATTAGAACCAATAGTAAACAAATACGTATATTTAAAATTTTGAAGCAATACAGTAGAATAAGGAGTAATTATTTAAGACTCATTAAAAAGATATTAAATAACTAATAAAAACACAAATTAATCCTTGAATAAACAGATTATAACTCTTTTTAATCACAATTATCATATTTGTTTTAATTTTAAAAAGGATAAAAACATATTTCTTCCACGCATTTATAAACATCTACTTTAATATATTCGATGGAATTACTTTCTTTAAAACAAATAAAAACATCTAAACATCTTTTGTATTTTATTCAAAACAATTCATTTCTTTCTATTCAACGAGTAAAGTAATAACTACGCATTCTCTTCGCAAAACTCATGAAATAATGGCCCTTTGGCTCATTTTTTAAAATTATTTTATTTATTAAATTGAAGTTATTTGCAGAATTTCTCTCTTTTTCATTTGAAAGAAATGGCACAGAGCAATAGTTGTAACAACGTTTTTTGTTTTACATTTATGCTAAGCGAACAACTACCTTCTCCACATACTCTTTATTAATTTTTTCTCTCTGATATTATTTCATTTTGGAATTATAAATCTCTTTTTGGCTTATTTACAAAACAGGACAGATTTAGTATATGCTAAATATGAATGTCAAATGAACTGTTCGCAAAAAATAGAAACAGACCATTATGTGCTTTATTCACGTCTTTTTTATTTTATTTGTGAATATTTATTTTCTAATTGAGTTTGCAATATGAACAACTTTTAATAACGGGGCTACTTTTCGCTCATTCGAAATATTTCTTTATCTAAAATAGTCTTAATGAAAGCTAAATGGTTTCAAGATATGCTTAAAAAATTATTTTTATGAAACGGTATTTAGAGTTCGAATTGCTCTGTGAATGCTGAGAGTTTTTAATATAATAAAATGACTCTATAAACATTGGGGTAAATTGATTGAAATCTAGTATAATTTGTGTTTTTTCACCTTGTTCTCAGATACAATTCTTCTTAATAAATTTACACAAATTAGCTTTTTTTGCTCTTTCAGAATTTTTTTTTTTAAAAAAAAACCTAACTTTTTCTTTGCTTGAATTTGCTAGATATTTCAAAGTAATATTTGTGAATATAATCAGAAGTTTTTAAAAACACACACAGTTCTGAATTAAAAATCCAGTTTTTTTAAGAAAAGCATTTTTAAAAATACAACAATGCTTAGAAATAAATGCATAATAATTTTGAATTCTGGTAAAAATAAATATAAAGGAAACTCCCCAACAGCTACAATGAAAATTGGGATTTATTCCTTGGTAATAACTGTAATAGGCATACTCTGTAATATATAATACTGTCCCTAGTATGACAAATATTATACATTTAATGTGTATACCTTTACGTTGATGGTAAAAAAAAATTCCTTTTTGACTTAAAAATAATTTTGAAGCCAATTGTGTTCATTCGTAATGCAATGTTTAATTTAAAAACTAATTTTTGGTCAAAAAAGATAATCTTTGCGAATAGTGAAAGCATACACATTTTCTAGTTAAAGCATACACATAAAATATTGAACTTTGCAGAGAAACTTAATTCCATGCAAATGTTGGAAGTTCAGCTGTCGGAATATCAAACATATCGACAGCTTTTTCTTCCATAAATGCATGCTTCATAAGAAGAAAAAAATCGTAAAGTTTCTTTTTACGACAAAGTCACAAAAGTGTTCAGTAAGCATTTGCTTTCAAAGCCTATTTCATTAATAGAAATACTCAATAAATAAGTTAAAATATAATTTAAGTTGTTTAATGGTACCAGAATAAAAAGGTGGAGGAAAATTAATTTTCTTAAACGTTTCATTATGATCCACGTGAACGATCAAGAATTGAGTTTTAAGTAATCAGTATGCCTAAACTATCATTACTTTTTTGGTTAATGACACTTATGGACACAAAAGTAAGTGTTATGTCTCAATATTGAAATTTAAATGCATCTTAAGAAATCCATACATAAATTTCTGTACCAAATGTTCTTATGTTCAGGTCTTGCATAGCGTAAAAGTTGAGTATATGCAAAAATACTCCAGGGTTTTTAAATTAGTAATTACGTTTGAACTCATTTAAACCCGTGACTTCTAATTTTGTCTCTATACTCTACGCTTTTTTCCCCACTCTTTCATCTTTTTCGAGAGAACCTGCCTCTTATACCTTACTGCTGCCAATGTCTTTTTTTAATATTTACAACACGTTTGCTTAGGATTTTGCACTCCTAGCACGTCAGACCTCTTATCAAGAAAAAAGTATGTTTTAGAACTGTCCTCACCAAATTTTTTCCGTATCCAAACCATTCTGCCTTACAGGGTACAGTAATACAGGGTTAAGAATACTGTACTTTTTTTACTTAGAGGTCTCAAGATTCGCAGCACCGATAACGTAAAAACAAAAAATGATCGTGTTGATTTAATCGGTGTGGTGGGAGGAACAAAATTAGATTTATTGGTATTTTTAACAAAAGACAATGGGTATCCAAAATAGAAAAAAGCAGTTAATTCTGTGTAATTGATATCAAACTTTGATTCAAAAGAATGCATTAGATTTTGGTGTATATTCTTATCAACGTAACGAATTATATCAAACGTTTTTGATAATGATGTAAGGAGAGTGTTATACATCCTCATGTACCTGTTTCGTTTTTTTTAATAAAAAAAAAGTGAATTAAATTTCTTTCTTTGTTTCATTTTTTAAAAGTAATGCGTTGTACAAGTTTTGAAATTTCAATAATTATGCAGGATTCTTTGCAAATACATAAAATTTTGGAGCGAAGTTTAATTAAATTTTAATTTTCATGCTTCAAATGGATTTTTTTTAATAATTATGACTTTCAGTTTATCCAAACCAATAGTTTATTTTATTTTAAATTTAAGATATATATATAACGTTTGTGGAGATTGATCTGTAGAAAAGGGATTACATTTACTATATCACTTCATATTCCAATGTTAGAATACATGAACTTATCAGAACACAGGCAGAATCAAAAGCCAAACTTTCATCTAAGACAAAGTTTTATTGTTGTACGTTTAATAAATATTAGTAAATATTGAAAAAAAAACTATTTTTTTTAAATATTTTTCGAAATTAATTTTCCTTTTTTTTTAAATTAAAAATAAACATCGAAAAAGGACTAAATAGAAGAATTAATGTTAATAAACAATGTTATTCCAAAAGAAGCAAAAAAAAATCAAAAATCAAAGAAAGATAAATTCTCTCATATCCTTTAATACATTAAAACTTAGTAAAACTGTCACTTTTAGATTTTATTTTAACATAGCATTAATTAAGAAATACTTCCACATAGAAATTCTTTATCGATCCTTTTCACGTAATGTCTTAATACTTTGTTGGGAATATATTTCTCTTCTATGTTATTATTTCTCACTAAGGATGGGTTCTTATATATATAATTATTTTGAATTATTCATATAAAGAGATACATTTTCTTGAGTAAGTATTTCATGGAGATAAAAATAAAATCTAATAAAAAGTGTTCGTAAGATGTCTCTTGCGATTGAGAAACAGTGGCATCCTCAAAGTTGGTTTGATTTATTTGGCAACTTAGATAGATTTTTCTTGGCTTTTCCAAACGCTTTATATGGTCTCTTAACAAAATTCAATTAACGTTTTAACTGAGTAAATTAAACCTAGCTCGAAAAATACAGGGCGTCCCAGGATTATAGAGACAAACCTTAAGGGGAGGAAGGAGACATCACATAAGGATTCAGATTTACATAAAAACCGATGGTCGGAAACGTCTTTATACGGCACTAGGTGGCATTTTTCAGAAGAACCTTGAAAAAACAGATCCGCATTACAGCAGTCATTTGAGCTGTCATCGACTGCAGAAAAATATGGAACAGTTTTACGAACACATAGCTGGCAGATATGCACCTTATTCACGGATTGGCAGAAAGAAATGCACTAGCAGCAGAAAGATTGTATCGCAAAAGGTACCCACAGAGAAATGAATCGGACAGCTGGATGTTTAGTATTTTGCTTCACAATTTGTGTGAGTAGGAATTATTACGAAGTAAATAAGCAAAGTGAGTGTGGGTCACGATTGACTTCCAGCATAGAACAAAATGTGTTCGAAACCGTTCGAAGGAATTCAAATACTAGCTGCTGTAGGAGAATCTCTGGTGTTTTGCGACGTGAAGGCAAACCATTACACTCATCCATTTTCAAACAGTACGCCACAAATTGGGATGGAAATTAGTAAATATCGGCGGCAAATTAGTAAACACATACAATCTTTCCACTGCTAAAGCATGTCCTTCTTCTAATCCGTAAATCAGGTGTATATTTGCCAGTTAGATGTTAGTTTAACGGTTCCATACTCCTCTGGCGATGACAGTTCAAATGACTGCGGTAATGCAAGTCTGTTTCTTTCAGTGTTCTTTCTAACAACGCCACCTAGTCGCGAACAAAGACGTTCTGACCATGTGTTGCTGTGCAAATCTGAATCCTTATTATATCCCCTACCTCCTCTTGCTTTGTACCAATAATACTCGAATACTTTGTACCAATAATACTCGGTGTGTTTTGCACACATAATTAGATAAGTACTATTTTAGATCAAAATATTAGGTTTTATAATTCTCCTTCATAAACACTCTATATTATCAATGATTTGGGAATAATCAAGCTAAATGTATAACAAGATATATAATTTGCTGGGATATAAGCAGAAGAACAAGTAATATATGGCCATGGGTAGACTAGTGGTTAATGCATCGGGCGCCAGATTGGAAGGCCTAAGTTATATGCCCGATGTCACCAAATACCCTCCGAGTACACACGGAGTACGTACTCGTTAAATCAGTGGGTCCGTAAATCTTGTGGGTGGTTGTAGCAGCAATCCACGGGTGCAGGGGGCTGGAGAATATTTCCCTCCTCTCCGGTTCTATGCCTAAATTGTGGAGGTGGAGATAGGTGGTGTCGCTATCTAACATGTATGAACCGAACCAAATCATACTGTCACCTGCGTGGTGCTCAAAGCTAAAAGCCAACGACAGGCGTACACCTACCCCCTTACCACGAAGAATTTTGTGGGCCTCAATCTGACACCGTCAGACAGGTGGCATTAGAAATAACAAGTAATATATGTATTCAAAAAAGCAAATTCCATTTTTTTTTAAGAACAATTTATTTATTAGAGCTCTAGCGGTTGCAATCTAACTAAAAATTTGAACATTGGTGCTAATATATTATAATGCATAGCTGTGTTTGATTGGATCTGAATTCAGCATACCACGCAATTTTCTACATAAAATTTAATTTTATTGAACAAAATCACAGCTTAAACTGCCCACGCGCTGTCTTAACTCAATTCCATATATATGTTTAGTTACCAACTTTAACTTAATTCTTCTTACGCACCTATTAACTTCCAATTGGAGGGGAATGTAAAAACTGCATTTTACGCTTGATTTTCTAATCAACAGTTGAAATGCATAGACATGATGGCATTACATCTTTGGACAAAACATAATAATCTTATTTTTAATTTAAAAAATATTCAAATGGTAAAAATATTAATATTATGTATCAATCATCACATTAATATTTGTCTCACAAACAAATACACGCCACCCTTAGCAATACAAACCAGCCATCCTGGCTCGTTATGTCAAACACCGCACGTTTTAAGGGAAAATACTGTAGAAATTAAGACACAGACAAATCGAATTGTAAATGATTTATGCAGTAAGAAATTGCAATTATTTTAAGATACTCAAAGAAAAATCTTAATGAAAAATTTATCATCCATGGATATAACATTACAAATTAATCCCCAAAGTAATAACAAATTTTTGAAAATTGACTGAAATATGTATTGCCCTCGTGTTGCTAAGACAGTGCGACATTAATATTCACTCACTCACTCTGCATATTTTTTTACGCTTTATGTTTTTTCACTAAGCTTTCATCCCCATCATTTGTTTTACTTTCCATCTTTGAAATTTAAAAGAAACAAATAATCTACAGTCCTTTAATTATTTGATGCCAAATTATTCGGATAGAAAATAAGTAATTTTTGTTGGAGGGAGATTATTATAATCTTGAGAACAAAATAGAATATGTATTATATATTTTCGTTATTTTACCCTGATTTTTATTGAATAGTACAAAAGAAACCCTGATTAAAACTTCTTTGTTGCTTAAAATGAAGCAAAATAAGTAATGTTTATATTTTCAAAAGTAATGATTTTTTTTATTATGTTCATCGCATTGTTATAAGAGAAACTTATTAAACATTTTTAGCAAATAGCAAAGTAATGATTATTTGATTCTTCGAAGAAATCAGTCATATATTCTAAAATATATCAGATATTAATTTTGTTTTACAGATTTTGTAATATATGATTCAGATATATATATATATTTCCAGAATTCTTAAGTTAAGCAAAAAATTAAAAACGAAGACATGTCTGTATAGTTTTAATGTATGCTTCAGCTTGTTAAAATATCATTTCAAACTCATGGATAAAATCAAATAGCAGAGTAGTTTAAAGTATCTGACTATATATATATATATATATATATATATATATAGTCTTGGTTCTTCCGGTCTGATCTTAGGATGCTTAGGATTTATTAGTCTTCTTTTGAATTATTTACTGCTATATATATTTCCAGAATTCTTAAGTAAAGCAAAAAATTAAAAACGAAGACATGTCTGCATAGTTTTAATGTATGCTTCAGCTTGTTAAAATATCATTTCAAACTCATGGATAAAATCAAATAGCAGAGTCGCTTAAAGTATCTAACTATATATATATATATATATATAGTGTCGCTTGAATTAAATATGCATATAAAATTGTCTTATACATATTATTATAGTAAAAAAAAAATATTTAAATACAATTTGGCAAAACATCATCTTTATATAAAGCATGCTTCAACAATAATAATATTTTGCTTATGTGTACCAGACTTCAAAACAGACCCTGAACAAGAATTTTCGAAAAATTCACGTTATTTTCAGATTTACGATCAATTTGAACAAAATAACGGGTGTTTTTGGCTAGGCTTTTTCTATTCTGATATATTAAAATATGAATAAATATGATTAAAATATGAATTTATAAATTATAAAATTCAAAGCTCATTTCTGGCTTTGTACAAAAGTCTTAGTATGTGTAAACAAAATATGATTATTATCATAGAAATATTTATCATAAAATAAGAATGTTTTGAAAATACATTAGGCTTCTCTCAATTTTTTGCCCAAAAAATGTTTTAATTATTTTTTTGATTAAAACAATTTTATTTATACATTCTGTTGTTGTTATTGTTTATGCCACCTGATTGACAGTAACATCAGATCAAGGTTCGCGAAATTCATCGCGGCTAAGGGCTAGAGTTTTACGCCTGTCGTTAGCCTGAGCTTTGAGTCCCCAAGAAGGTGACAGTGCGATTTTGCTCGGAGCAACACGATAGATGGCGACACCATTCGGACCCACTGATTTAACGAGCACGTTTTCCGTTTATACTCGATGGGGATTTGGTGGCATCAAACCTAGGCCTTTCGGTCTGGAGTCCAATGCTCTAACCACTAGGCTACCCACGGCCCCATTTATACATTCTAATTCAAGTGACTAAATATAAAAAAAAATATCCATTTATAACCTATTCTTCAAAATCACAATTCCAAATAGAATCATTATAGAAGCCTGCACAATTTATTTCTTTTTTAATTATTTTTATAAACTATTTGCAATTATCCTGTTAAATTGGGCTTAGTTCCATTTGCTTATATAAAATCAAACTTTAAATCAAATTTTCAAGTCAGCACTTCCACGTCATTCTGAGGTCTCGAAATTAAGTTAACTGAAGCTTGGAGAAACTGAATTTTCCTTCATGTGTTTCAATCTGAACTCGAAATTCTAAGCCCCCTGCGTTAACTTAATCGACGACGCTTTGGGCTCTAGGGTTCACCAGATAGAGAGATTTCACAAAGTGGTGGGCATTCTCGCCTCAACGAAGAATGATTGCATGGCAGCAATTAAGCTCTGTTTATGCTCGGAAAGACAATTCAGACCAGAGGCAAAAGTCAATTAAGAAGACATTCTGATATATTTACTCTCTCTTTAATAAACTATGTAACTCATCTCGTCGAAATTTAATTTAAGCTATAAGTAATCCGCAGAAATACTTATTTTTCTAAGAGATTTAACATAGTTATCTGTAGTACACAATTAATTTAAATATCTTCTAAGTAAATATATATTGTAAAATCAAAACATGTAACGTTCATCTTCAAAGTCAGTGTCTTTCTATCTCTGTGTAAGAGCAGAATGTATTAAGTGGTCTACGTGTCATTGTAGGTAAATGTAAAGTATTATATAACTACAGTATACATTTCACCCTTCCGAGGCCTTATTTCAATCACTTTTCTTGAAAGAAGAATGTTGTGTTACACCACTTTATACAACTAGCAATAAAATCTCCAATCCACGATTATAAATATGCAATTGTTCTAAGTGGTTTTAATACTTTATAGAAAATATGATTCAACTATGAAAATAAATAAAAAGTATAGTGAATCTTGATCCACGAACAATAAAACTTATCATTAACATCATACATCCACTATATATATATACGCTGAGAGACCACATTATTATGATCTTTCTTCAATTCAATATTGGACCACCTTCTGCACTTAATACTGAACGGATTCTTCTTGGCATGGACTTCATGAGATGTTGGTAGGGGGTATGAAATATCTGAGAACGTATCTAATAAATTGCACTTTCCTGTGCCTTCAGATTGGGTAGTACTGGATCCAACTGCCTGATTACTCACTCGATCTCATCCCCTAGTTTCCTAGTACCTCGAATGTATCTCAGCACCTGTTACTCCGATTGAGTAACACAGGATGTACTCAATTGGAGATAACACTTAAATACCCTTGCGAATGAATCAAATGAATCATTAGCCCATGCAATGTCAAGAGAAAACATCTCCTTAATATCTGTTACCATACTATACCCTGTACTCGTTATTCCTTGCTTAAGATTACCCTCAATTCTGCCGCTTAGACACATTTAAAAGTAAGATAATGCGATATTGCTTCAATTACCAATGCAATACTCCACTCCTCCACCCTCCTTCTTTCCCCCACAGCTAAAATCAGGAAATTTTTTATGTGAAAGCAAAATTTCTTCTTTATTTTGCAAGACACAATGAAGTACTTCTTACACAAGGACCAGAGAGTCCCTTTCCCATGTCGTCAACGTCGCTTTGTGTATTAAAAGCAGTAAAATGTGGAATTAAAATCAGAAAACGTCTTATCAATTATTATCGACTGCGATCAGATAAAGATGTCTCTTTAATATGTTTCATTCCAGGGAAATCTTTACATATATACAGGGTGGTCCCAAATCCATGGTACAAACTTTAAGGGTAGGTACAGGACATTTTAACAATTATTTATTACATAGAAATGTATGGGCACAAGTGTGACGCGGTGAGGCACAAACACAAAAATAAGAGAAGAAGGGGAAGAGAAAGAAGTGTTTATTGTGAAAAAGTCGTTGACAAGTGTAATGTTTACAATAACTGCTCATAAATATTCAGCTCATGAGTTATGAAGTCCATATGCAACGTAAATCGCTGTACCACCCTAGGATATCGGAGAACAAAATCTGCCGGATCTAAAAATTGTACTCGCTGAATATGGAAGAGGTGTAGGACAGTTTCGTTTAACACTCTACAAACAGTCTGATGACTCACACTTACGTGATGAGCAGCCGTTCTTGTACTTGAACCGGGCTTATCAACCACAACGTTCAAGATGATTTTTCCCAGGCTTGGACTGCGTACAGCTCTTCGTCGATTAGCATCTTGTCTGGTGACGTGGAACGAACATGTTTCACGAAGTTGATGTAATTGTTGAAAAGTTCTTTTTTCCGACATTCGTATATTAGGAAGTTGCTCGTGATACAGCTCTGCCGTTACCATTTGCACGGTCATAAATTGAATGCATGTCTGCATTTCGGCATACATAAGGTCTCCCATCGTATACGACAGCACAATTGCGACTAGTTCTTTCCCCTACTGAGATGCATCATTTTGAACGGCGGTTAGACATCAACCAACCCCTACCGGAAAACGCAACCAACCGATAACTCTATTTCTCTTTTCTTTTATTTCCCTTGTTTGTGACTTACCTCCTCCCTTGCGTCCGTGCATTCCTATACAATAAATGATTGTTACAATGTTCTATATGTGCCCTTAAAGTTTGTACATCAATTAGGGGCCACCCTGTATATGATACTCTGACGCTTAATAAATTGCACTACTACTTTGGGAGGGAATCAAGCAGATAATATGTAATTAAGAGCAAAATACTTTATCAAACCTGTTTTTTGGACATTTAGCGAGTTGTTACATTGTGATAAATTTCATAGCTTTCTCTCTATATCAAATAGCATTAGAATAAATAACGGGAAGAAATTGTTACTATTAATTATCATATTAGTCTGATCTTAGCTACCAAAGAGATTAAGTAATTGATTGGTAGCTGGAGACTAATTAAGTTAACTGCAGGTAGTTTGCATATTTGTGATACATTGAGCAAAAGATCACGTAGATTAATGCATGAACTATTTTGATTTATATTAGAGTACATGAGTGCTTAGACTTTTCCAATTCATAAAATGCCTAAGGGAATTTCAAGGTTACTCCATTAAACAGGAACCCTTTACCATTAATAGTAAGTAAAATTTTTGGTTTTATGTCAGATTTTTAACATTGCAACGACTAGATATAACAAGCGGCTGTTGAGCTAGAGTTATATTAAGTGTTGAATAAAATACTTGATAATTCAAGGAAGAAAAACTGAAACTGTCAGAATCTGTTGGAAATATATATAGAAGTGTTTGGAAATTATAGAAAAACAAACCAACAATAAAAGAATTAGTTGGTTTATACCATATAAAAGAATTATAAGCACAATATTATAAAGGCAAATGTTGGGAAGCTGTATAATTAAGTAATTGCTTCCCTTCAATGCCTCCTGTATAGTTATTTTTATTTTCCAATACTTTCTACATAAAATTATTCTATAACATTGTTAACCTGTGCAAATAGTTCTTCAAGATATTATTAACATATATTTTCTTGAAAATGATATATATTTAAAAAAACATTAAAGTGGAATACGAAAATAGTACACAATACTATCTTGAGAAATATAGATTTTTCTTTAAAAAGTATCTATTTTAGTAACATAATATTATATGCAAGCTGCATCAGATTCTAAAATTTATAACGTACAAATTTTTCACTGAAATTTAAAGATGTATATTTGGGCAGCAGATGGTATCCAGAAAGTTATCATTTTTGGAAGTTTGCCCAACATTATAATGTGAGTTATATAAATATTTTTAATATTGACCTACATCTCTTAGAATGTAATAAATCCCCGGTGATAAAAATACTTAGTTTCATAAAAGTTTAGAGAAAAGTGATGTATGACAAAATGTTGGTAATTCATAAATATTTGATTTTTTTTTTCTGTAGAAAATATTTTAAAAATTTTAAAGCCAAAGATGTCATTTTTAAATCGTGTTTTCAAAGACTCAGTGCAAAAGGTTGTTTATTTTCTTTCACCTCTTTTTCTATTAGGAATTTTGAACAGGAAAATTTAGAAAGTGTATTAGTTAATATGTGAAAGTTATAAGAATATTTTTTTTTTAAAGAAAACTGTTTTCAAAAATGTAAGTTTATATTTTCATAGATTTTGATAATGCATAACATTTTTAGTTTTACATATTTATTCACGGTTTCTCACGTTTTCTAATTCAATATAGTTGATCGAAAGTACTGTGTTTACTATCAGACATTTCTCAATCACATAAAAGATTTATTTTCTTCGTTCTGAAGACTATATGAGGCCTTTAATTTGTAACTTCGAACGAATACCCTTAGTTATATTAAGAAAAAAAGATTACTGTTGATAAATTTCGTCAACTCATAAGGCATCGCCAAATACCGCAATGTCTTGCCAATAGCAGGAAAGTGGCCCTATACACCTCCAAATACAATAATATTAACAATGACAGTTTTTTTCGAATTGGTGACACCTTTTAATTTGGCGGAATTGTCAAAGATATAGAATGTAACAGCCAAGAAAAGTTGTTGAAGGAACATTTTCCAGGAATTTGAAATAAATAACTGTTTTCTTAGAAAATAAAGGAATTCACCCTTCAGAAAATTTACAAGACCTTTTTAAGTAAGGAGTCAAAATAAAG
This sequence comes from Trichonephila clavata, assembly GCA_019973975.1. Taxonomy (NCBI): domain Eukaryota; kingdom Metazoa; phylum Arthropoda; class Arachnida; order Araneae; family Nephilidae; genus Trichonephila; species Trichonephila clavata. Next base: position 229,994 of record BMAO01012419.1, read on the forward strand.
ATACCGCTATAAAATATCTTGACAATTAATCTTTAAAAGCAGCTAACAGTAAGTACATCATCTTGCTTTCGTTTAGCGTTCTGTTCTCTCTAAATTAAAAGATTTGATTAAAATTGCTTAATGGAATCATTTATGATTTTTATATTTGTTACTCACTTATTTTCTATAACTTTCCTTTAATGGATCTCACTTTTACGAAATACTGTTAAGAAAGTGAGGATTTTCATAAACATTATCTAGTAGAAAGTAGATTTATTTTTGCTTAAAAATTTCACTAACTGAATTTCACATTTTCCATAAAACAAGAAACAAAAAAATCTTACGAAGCGTAGCTAATATTTATTGAACTTATGCAAATTAGTTCGATTTTAAAGCACTTTTCTTCCCCTCTCCCCATTGCTTGAGGAGACACTACCGCGGGCACAATGGCATTAGAAAGAGTAAATAAATTAAGTTCAAATCCAGCGACTAAAAATACATTATTATTCTATGACAAAATGTCTAAGCGATCTGCCTACAAGTTGGCTCGCGCCATAGAGAAATAAGAAAATTCTGAGTTTAAAAGTTTTGCGAATCGCCTTGTCATGCATAATAAACCTCACTCTAAAATGCCTCTTAAATTTTTTAACAAAAACTGTCACCAGAGTATCTCTCTTAAAAGCTTTACTTATTGAATTAGTAGATGATATAACGATAGCTCTTGAGAAGTACTTTGGGCTTTTAAATTCGTTTTGACGTAGGCACTTAAGGATTATATGTAATATTCTCTCTTCGGTATATCTAAGAATTTGTTCTTGAAACTGATTTAGCGCCTGGTGAGTGCATCAGAGAGACAAATAGAATTTAATTTTACGTATACTTGGTTTCGGAGATTTTCTCTTGTAAATTTATTTATGATGATTTAACTGTAACATTAAATTCTGAAAGCTCTTTGTAGAAGACATAGTTGTAAGATATAATATTTTTGAAAGTCAAACATTTTATGTGTAAAACAATTCAGAATTATCAACTAAACAAAGGACTTAAGAATGAAACAAATTGCATTATTGTTTAGTAAATTCAATGAATTGATTTAAATTGTGCATGTTTAAATGTTTATGACACATTTTTCCTTTTCTCTTGTTTGATTCCGCTTTGCAATAAATTAATGATAGTTCTTTTATAGATATCTTAATGATCTGTATAATAAAACATGCCTGTGAATTTCCGTAAAGCTGTGACGGATCTATATGCGGCTCTACTAATCCCTTCAGGACTGTTTCAGAAAATATTTATTTCAACCAACTTTCGCCGAGTGAAGGAAGCGCGGTTATGCAAATTAAGTATATTATATAAATTCGGTATTCGCGAGTTTTAAGAGTTAGTTGGCGAGTGAGTTCATCCACTGTAAACTCTTGATTGTAGGAATTCAGCACACAGTTCGTGAATGTCCTCATTATACACTTATAAATTTATTTGCCTGGTAAAATCGACAACTTCTTCAATCAAATCACCAACTTCCTCAGGCTCTGACAAGAAAAGAAAGAAAGAAAAGAAAATAAGAAGAAAGAAGGAAAAGGAAGAAAATAAATAAAGAAAGAAAATAAATAAAAGACAATTCAAGAGGACATTTGAAAATCGTGTAGCTCCATATTCGCGTAAGTCGGGGTAGCTAAATCAAGGTATTAATTGTATTTAGTTTTTTTTTAAGTTGTTATGCAAGCCCTAGTGCTAAAAACACTCTTATAGCACTCGCTTCTCTATTTAAACACTATGGCTTTTTGGGGGCGGTCCACGTTATTTTGAAACATGGTCAAGTGACGCGGACGACACCTAAGCTGGCACCCCCTCTCCTAACTACCACACCACACCAATTGGTGGACGTTTGAACTCTCCACAGATTTAATGTGCATCACTCCCCTACACGGCGGGTCTTCAGTGGTACTGGGATCGAACTCATTACACGCTAGCCACGATATGATGCCTAGACCACTTGGCTACCGCTGCCACAATCCCCTTTGGAATTCGGTTTCTACTAAACCAGTTCTTAGCGGATCTCTAGTCTACAAAACAAACATCCCAGCCAAGCTTCAAGTTTGTAGGTTTAATTGTTCAAAAACGGGGAATTTCATACGTTTATATAATGCCCCTTCTTCCCGTAGGCAAGCGATTCTCAAACTGTGGGGCACGCCTTCTAGGGAAGCCAGATAACCCTTTGGAAACATATGGAAAACATATGGAAACATATGGAAAACAAAATGGAAAACATACGGAAAGTCAAATCTAAAGGTTATTTTAAAAAATTTTTAATGTACTGAAAGGAAGGAAAGAAAACAAAATACAAATATAAAATATACATAAAAAATAAAGTACTCTTTTACATGACATAATATAAATGTATAAGTACTGCACAATATATTTGATAATTAATTTATCAATAGGATCATTCTATTATCGCGGGTGCAACATTTAGACGCATGTTAAGTTTCTTAATAATAAAATAAAAAAACATTTTTAATGAAATTAATCTTGGAAGAACTACATATTAACATGTTCTATTAATATTGTTTATTTGAATTTTAATGTTAATATTTAAAATGCCAGGAGGAAGGTTGAAATTGCCATCGCGGGTGCAACAAAGTTGGCCCAACTTTCCTAGATTATAGACAAAAAAAAAAAAGGAAATCTGTTAATTGTGATGCATTTCTTATGTTATGCCTTGATACAAGGGGTGATCAAATGAAAAGGTACGAAACGACACGGTGGGTACAAATATAGACTTTATTCAAAATATACACCATAGGCCTGAGCACAACGATCCAACTGATGAACAAGCCGCAGGATTCCTTGTTCCCAGAATTCCTGTGGCTGTGACGAGACCCAGTCCTTTACAGTGTCCTTGAGTACGTCGTCTGAGTTGAAGCGCTTTCCTTTCAGGTGTTTCTTCAGTGGACCAAACACATCGAAATCGCAGGGTGACATGTCCGGACTGGAGGACAGGTGGTCCAACGTCTCCCATTGGAACTTGTCCAGTTCCATTTGTGTGACTCTGGAAACGTGTGGACGCGCGTTATCATGGAGCAGAACCACACCCTCCGTGAGCAGCCCCGGTCTTTTGTTCTTGATGGACCTGCGTAGGCGTCGGAGTGTCTCACAGTACACATCGGAGTTAATGCTTTTTCTGTGCTCGAGTAATTCTGTGCTCGCATCATTTGGACGCCGCTTTTTATAAGAGCCTTTGCTCTCTCCTGCGCATGCGGGCATCCGCGCATGATCCGATCCCAGTCAGAGTCTCCAATGGCATTCCGAGATGTCTCGCTACATTCTCCCTTGGCGGAATATGCAAATATTTAACTGTTTCATTTTTATGTCGTTTCGTACCTTTTCATTTGATCACCCCTTGTATTTCGCAAGGTATTAAACTAATAGAGTACACAAATAAAAAAGTATGTGGAAAACAAAAACAAGCAATTCATTATTAACTTTTGAAGCAATTGCGGGTGCAACCCGTCTAATTTAAGTGAATATAAACGTCAATATAACTAACATAGAAACGAAATAAGAGATCAAACAATGTTTATTACTGACCAGTACATTTCTTTGTCACTTATGTTAATTATTTCTTTTCAAATACGTTTATTTGATGAAAATTCCATGGACATTGTATTTCCATCAGTATTTTTCTCTGGTGCTTCCAACTTCGTAATACCGTCTTCACGCTGCACGTCTGATATGTCATTCACGATTTCTGTGAAACGTTTGCCATCAATCGTCGTCAGAAATTGTTCTCTAATTTCCCCATCTTCATCCATATCGCTCTGAAACACCCCCACATAGCGATAGTGAGTAATTTTTGCCAGATTTGCAGAGCTGTTGTACTAGCACGTATAAACCAGCACAAATATCTTTCCGTAAGACAGCGGCACTGACAGTACCATCAGTCTTACGGTATGCTTCTGCTGGTGATTTTGAGGCTTGATAAGACGGTGGTGGAGATTCTTCATTTATAGATTCGTTGTCTGGATCACTATCTGAATCATTGTAAACATCAGAAACGTGCAATCTTGTTTTAAGTGGCAGGAAGGATTTACGCTGATTCGATACTGAAGGCGGAGATATAGCAGGATACGGAATTGCTTTTTGTATTTTGTAAGAGCTTCTAAATCGACATCGCGGCCCTATCACTTTCTGTATTAAAAAAAAAACAATGCGTATTTGAAACGAGGCAGTGAGTTTCGTGCCACTAAAATGCTATGGTCGTCTTCAGATTGGAAGAAATGTTTTGATTTAATGCCCTATTATAAAAATCATAAATCTGTTTTTTCCCTTCATCCGTCAGTTTTCGAAGCACAACTTTAGGGGCGTCATTTTTGTCAAATATAGTAACTTGGAATTCAGCAGAAATTTTTTACGAATTCCACTGCTTTAGTGGGACTAGCTGATAAATTACGTTTCACTTTGGCCTCAGCTTTCCCTAGTATGCGGGGACTGTTGTATCTAGTACCTTATTGCTTAACTTGTTCTTCTTTACGACGATTTCTAGTTGCCTGCATTCTTTCTTTTGATTTAATTCTTGCCAATATTTTCAAGTCTTCATCTGCCTCCATTTTTTCACTACTTCTCTCCGTTTTGAATCACGAGCCCTTTCTCGATGGAGAGGGTCTGCATGAAGTTCAGAATTATCTTTAAACTTTTGCCTATATTACTGCGAAACAGTCTCTTTGCGTTGCTGTGTAGTCATTTTAGTCAAAGTTTATTTAAAAAAGTAGAATACAATATAAACACAGATATTAAATATAGATCATCAATCACACATAGCATATATTATTATTCAAGGTATATCAAAACAATGAAATATATTATAAATCACACAATAAGACTAGTTGTCAAAGAGTTGCACCCGCGATTCTAACATCACAATCGCGGGTGCAACCAATTTAAATTAACGTTTACATAAATCCAACAAACATTACACTCTAAAAAAAAGATTGATTTAAGTTTGTATTTAATTTCTTCTTACTTCTAAAAAGTTTCAAAACGTTAGCACTTTATTTCTGTGGGGAAAAAAAGAAAACTTCTGCATCTTTTATATCGCGGGTGTAACAAGCTAACAGAGCCGTCTTGTAGTCAATGCTGCTTAAATAATAACAAGTACTTACATTTTTTTGGCACATATGAATAAATGAATATTGTCACTGCACGTGTGTCGGTATAACTTAATCTCACGGTCGGTAACAGAGCTGTTTCGTGTCTTTGTTGCCTGGTGGGATTTTGCAGTTTATACCGATTCTTCGAATGGTAATATTTCCAAAAGCACCAAATTTTTAAATATAAAGTAAAACCGAAAAAAAGTTGAATATATTAAATTGTGACTTTCTTCTGTGCCCTGATATAAATAATGTGATTTAAAAATTAATGTCGAGAACCGTCTATAGCGGAATCACATAATACTAAGTTAGAACAAGATTAATAAATATTATGACTCCTATGTGGGTTTGTCACATTGAAAATTATATACAAAATTTAATACTTATCTTGCTAATTTGCACGGATTATAATTGAAGCCGTATTGTAGCTTTAGCACACCAAAGTAGATTATTATTGCATTCAATACATTGTTATGTATGGATGGGGCGCGATAAAAATTAGGATTGAAAATTGGATCGCATATTGAAAACTTGAGAAGCCTAAGAGTTTCCCTTGTGAGACGATTTCCGTCGTTATTAGCAGATCTCTATTTATCTCATAAGAAATATACAGATTAAATTTCATGTGTGTAGGTGTAATAGTTTCAATGATCCCGTGATGAGCGAGTGAATCACCATTCTCATACATAGGGAGATTCATTTGTTTTATAAAAATTATAACTATATTTCATGTATGTATGCATTTATCCTCATGTATTTACTCTTACGCTTTAATATTATCAGCTTTTAGGTTTGACTTAAAAGGTAAAGATAAAAGACATATCCTATAAAGGGATCACGCCTTAAATGCTTTTGAAAGTAAAATTTCCAGACACTCACAAACCGAACGCGCCGCAAGCATTATTTCAATACCGGATTTCTCCACATTCTTTTCCATTACTTAATCAAACATTAAATTCAGCCCGAAACGTGTTCAGCAATAATGAGTTAAATCCAGTAAATCCAGACCTTTTACGCGGCGGCGGTCAAACACAAACGTTTTACAAGTCCCAGCTTCCGATTTCGAGTTCCACTTTAATTTCTCGGGTGAGTTGAGAGGAATACCTCAGTTATTGCAATATTTACACTTGAAGAGATCGCTTCTGAGAAGATGATGAATAGATTGGACGTCTGAACGACTGATTAGACTCAGATTTCACGGTAGGTCGGTACACCTAGACTTAGCTGGAGGAAATATTTGCCAAAGAGACTGAATTCGCAATCTATTAAAAGGGAGTGTATTTGTCACGTGGCTGAGGTTTGTGGTTGAAGTATTGAAATAGTTTCTGGAAAACCGTTTTCACGTATTCTATTTTTGAATTCGTTTATATTTCTCTGAATTGTATTAATAAAAAGATCATGTAGAAAATTTTAGGAATTTTTTTTTGAATATAGTTTAATACATAATTTATAAATAATATGTAGGGGAAAAAATTATACTCTCGAATTATCGGTATACCATGAATTTAAATAAATGTCTGGTACTTATATATTTTATACCGTCGAAAAAAATACCATTATATCAAAAGACGTCCCCAAATGCCTTGATATCCAGCCAATAGTGGAAACCTTACGGCGCACACGTTCTAATACTGTAATAAAAACAATGGCAATATTTGGCGATATTTTTTTTGTTGTGTCTTTTTGTTTGGAAAAATTGGGTCTCCGGTATAGTATTTAAATACAATATTTTTTTTTTGTCTCGGAGTGTGTGAATGTTTTAAAAGAACGATTTATGACATAGGGTGTTAACCACACGCTTTTTGAGTGTAATTGCATGATATTGCGTAAAAACTTTTTATACAGTCCTCTTAGAAGTTGTTCTGCTTTAGTCCGGTTAATTTACTCTACAGTTTAATATTAGCTAGGGATCTCTCAAGAGTAAGTGAATATTAATGTTGCACTGCTCAGCTACACGAGGACTTTTTGCGATGGACCTCCTTAACTTGACCCATGGTCAAGTGAGCTGGTACCTCCCTCTCCTAACTACCACACTACACCAATGGAAGGACGCTTGAGCTTTTGACATATTTTTCGGGCATCGTTCCCCTCGCAGCGGGTCTTCAGTGGCACCAGGCTTGGCCACTAGGCTACCGCGGACACGATCTCTCAAGAGTAGACTCTCTGATCAAGTCGGAAATTCTTAATTAATATTTATCGGTGCGATCATACCCAAAATTTACTGGTACTCAAGCATTTTATGACTTGTACTCTCTATCATTTGAATCCCTTTGCTATCATATGTACCCGACTCTTTTTTACATAGTTGATATATTCCTGAAAAATAGTGCAAAAAAATTGGAAAAAAATTCATGCGACATTTGGTAAATTTCGGGATCTGTTCCTTAACTTTAAGAAATCGTGTGTAAGATTAAAATACTCTAAATATTTTCCTAAAAATCCGTGCAAAAAAAGTAAGAATGAAATCCATGTTGCATATTTATAAACCAAAAATAATTCATTTTTAATGCAAAAAAAAAAATTATTTAAAATAAGTATACAGTGAAAATTTAATCTATAAGTACAAGCAACATATAAAAGTTGGAATTGAAATTAGCAAAATAAAACTGCTAACACTTATTCATCGCTACTTGATAACGAGCGCGTGCTCCTGTATTACGAACTGAATTAAAAATGCTATATCATCAGTAGATGTGTTGGATATTTGATCTTATTGGGTCGGATCTTTGTCTTTAAATTTGATCATCCACTTTTAGAACTTTGTCGAAATTATGTATTGAATCTTACTAATTAAGCACTTCAGCACAAAATATTGTATTCAAGTTAAAGTCCAACAAAGAAAGGAAAAAAGTGATTGTATAAAAAATTCGGGTATTCCCCGTAACTCTAGGAAAAAGTTTGTTACAAAAAAAAAATTCGTGAAAAATAATATATTAGTGAACGGTGTTATTTTAAATTTTTGTAACAAAAAAAAGAATTTGATATAATATTTCGGTGGGAAATACTGTACTAATATTTAAACATTCCCTCCTACAGTTCAACATTTTTAGTCTCATAGCAATTATTTGTTCTGAAAAAATTATTCAGGATGTCATCTTTTCACGACGCAACGTTCCTTACAACTACAACCATACTTCTCGTAAATATGAAAAACGGATGGATTGATTGATTGTTTTTCATCGTGATGAGGAGCAAACGAAAGTTATTAATGACGATACGATTTTGAATCATTGTCGACTAAAGAGCACAATGCCCGAAGGTGCACCCCAAATCAATACTTCTACACTGAATAAGTATCCGTGGTAACCTAGTGGTCAAGGTAACGGATTCGTGGCTTGTATGCCATGCGTTCGATCTTCGAACCACTGAAGATACACCGTGCAGAGGTGGACAATGCGCTTAAAATATGTCGAGGCTAAAACATCCTCTCGTTGGTGTGGTATGCAAGTAGGGGTACAGGTTCAATCATCGTCCTCGTGTCTTGACCTCGGTTCAAAACTACAAGGTCCGTCGCCAAACGCCTTCGTGTAGCTGAATAGTGCGACTCACGCATGCCCTTGTGATGTTTTTGCACTACAAAGCTAAAAGATCATCTTCTTTTGGGGGATAGTATAACACAGTTTCTATGCATACGTGCACCCCTAAATATTGCGGGGTCTTTTGATCTAACACCATGCCAAAACCGATGGCTGTGAGAAACCCAATGGCTGGAAACACGTGCAAGCCTGAGTGAGTGAGTGAGTGAATATTAACGTCGCACTGTTCAGCTACACGAGGGCTTTTGGCGACGGACCTCGTAATTTTGAACCATGATCACGTGCAAGCCGGAAACTACGAGTGTAATTCGAGGTGTCAGAAGGAAAGCGTCCTCTTCCCAAGTCCTTGGAGTGGGAGGATTCCATTGAAAACACTAAACAAAAAGTGGTTGTGTTGCCTCCTCCCTCACTACGTTTGAGCCTCGACAGATTTAACGTGCATCACTCCTTACACGGAGGGTCTTCAGCGATAATAGACTCGAACTCATGAATTTAGCCATTAGGCTAATGCGGCCACACACATCCGTGAAATGACTGATTTATTTCTTTATTAAACATTGTTCAGCGGATCATTCCTGTTAAACACCGGGTCCGATATGAAAGTCAAAAGCCTCGTAGTTGTGAATCTTACGAAATGACGAATTCGGTACCCCTACTTTCAACATCCATCCCACGCTAATTTTAATTGATATTTTCCAATTAACCATTATGTTTATCCATGGAAAAAAAACTTACATTTTCTTTCCTTCATTTGAAGTTCAGAAATCATATATACATTCGTAAGATTTTTTTTGCACCACATTCTTTATTAGAAATCCATGTTAACTTGGTATCGAAACTTGGTCTTGGGTGAGAACTCAGATATAGTTCTCGTCATCTAAACATGATTGAAAGTTACAAGACAAACAAGAGACAAGGAAAGCTTTCTGATAAAAGAAGAAAGAGAGGTCAAGGTCACACGGACTGGTGGCTGGCGTGCTATGAGTTCCAACCAAGTACCGCTGAAGACCCGAAATGCAAAGGAGACCGATGCACGTTAAATATATCGATGCTGAAACGGCTTTCCGTTGGTGTGGTAGTTAGGAAGGAGGGTGTCAGCTCAGATGTCGTCCTCATTACTTGATCAGGGTTCAAAATTATGAGGTCTATCGCCAAAAGCTCTCGTGCAGCTCTTAGCGTTTCGTTAATAAAACTTTCACTTTCGCTGATCTACCTTCGGTATAACTGATGATATTAGAGAAAGAACAATTCCATCAGTAAAAAATGGGTATTCAACACATCATGACCAAATATGATTACTCCAGTGAGTGCGTCCTCTTTAACGTCGCTCCATCACGATAGCTGTTGTCGATGTACCTAGATATTTTTAATCGTGGTCAAGTGACGAAGAGGAGCAATTCGACTGAGCTGGTTACCCTCTCCAAACTACCATACCATGACAATGAGTAGACATTGATTCATGGTAGATTTAATGTGGATCTACCCCGCTATACATGGTTGTTTTTCAATTTACGCTTGAACTGGAACTCCTGACAAGCCACCTACGAACTCGTTACGATAACCACTAGGCTACAACGACCACTTGATTGCACCAATAAAACCACAAAACAACTAATCACGTGTAGTAGCTAATCCAACCAATTCGTTTACAGAAATCTCTCATATTGACGTTTAGAGAAAGCAAACCATCTCTGAGACTTCGAGTAAAACGTGGTTCAAGAGATTGCGGCTCATCGCCAACAACCATCGTGTACATTCAGTGAATCTACTGAATCTTTATTAACGTCACACTAAAAAGTGACACGAGGAAGGGCTTTTGGGGATCCTTCTCAAAAATTTTAACCACGTTTAAGTGACGACGAGGATACATGAGTTGGCACCTCCTATTCCAAACTACCACAACATGCCAAAGGGTAGGCTTTGACATACAATAGATTTAACGTGCATCTAATCCTCAAGGTAGGTTTTTAGTTGCCCTGGGCCTGGAAATCAGGACACGCCATCCACGAGCTTGTTAGGCCGTGGTAGACCAGTGGTCAAGGATCGGACCATGGCTAGCATGTCTTGAATTCAAGTCCAGTACCACTGAAGGCCCTCCATGTAGGGGAGCGATGCACGTTTAATCTGTTGAGACCTCAAACGTCCTCCCGTCGGTGTCGTGTGATAGATAAGAAAGGCGGTTGCCGGCTCAGGTGTCGTCCACGCCACTTGACCATGGTTCAAAATTACACGGTCCGTCGCCAAATGCCCTCGTGTAGCTGAACAGTGCGACGTTAATAATCACTCATTCACTCACCCACGAGCTTGTTAACATAGCCACTAGGCTATCGCATCCATTTGATTTTTCCAATAAAATATTTAAACCAACCAATTAGAATTTAATGTTCATCACGTTAGTAGTCCTATCACATTCATTTTCTCTCTCGGTGAATTTTTTGTTGTTGTTATTTCATGTGTAAAATAAATGTTTGCGGTAATTTGCCGCAAACCTTTTATTATTTAAATAGTATTAAAAGTGGCAGTTTGGTCATTTATATGAGTTTTGGAAATCTATAAATTGCCGTTCAATAGTGAACTGACTTACTATGTAAAATTCCGAATAATGAGTGGTGCAAGAACTATTTATTATATCTTTTTAAAAGAAATATAAAATATAAGTGTTCTGGTAAAATACTTGATATACCTGAAAACTTTTCAATGCAAAAACGTTTCGAAGCGATGGACTTCTGACACAGAGGGAAAGTATATATTATCGGCAGAAATTATTCTTCCAACCCACAAGCATTCTTTTGTGAACAGTTAATATAAAAGGAGGAAGGAAAGTTACTTGCATAGCCTTCTGGCCCTTACCATTACTATTTTAAACAGTAAATGCTGTGAACCAAATGAATTTATTATGTCGCACCGCTGATTGCATGCTCCCGGCATTTTTAAGCTGGAACAATGTCTTAAAGTATGAACTATGCATTCCGATTTATTGGCGATGTTTTATCACAAACACTATTGAAAGAGCTGTTCACATTACTGTATAGTAATAGTTCCATAGAACACTAAACATGCTTGTATATGTAAACTTTAGAAGGTGGTACATATTTGAAAAATTGAATATTAATAAACCCAAGTCCACTTCGTCAGTATTTGGATTCGTTCCTCTCTGAGTCAAAGAGTGGTGTTAATGGCATATGGGGCAACAATGCTTTAACTTTACGAAGAAAATTAATTTCTGGCAGCCTAAAATCAACATCTGACTACTCAAGGTTAGTAGTATTTTAAATTTTCTGCTATAGTGAAGTCTAGTATTAAAATAGAATATATAGGATATGCTTATTCAATCTGTATTTAGATGTATGCTTTTTTAAGCTGTTTATCTATCAAATGGATTCAATTTCATATGAAAACGAATTAATAATTTCTTCTTTACGTATTAGAAGGGAGTAAATACGAGTAAGCATTGAAAAATACATGATTTTATTAAAGTAAATTTTAATTTGTAATATAAAACCTACAATTTAAACGATTAGGTTTACTATAAACTAGGAGGCTGTCATTTTTTTTGTACTCGTACATAATGAAATAATTAATATCCAAATCGTATTTTAAGAAAGTTTCTTATTTTGTGTATGCATTTCTCATAATATTTAAAACTTTACATTGAATGCATTTATAAAGTCATCATTTCACAATAAATGTGACTTATTTCCATAACATTACTTAGAGGAGTATTTAAATAAAGACGTTATTGAACGAATATTTTGATTTCTACAATTGTTTGATTTTACAATAAATTACTAATAATAAAAAATCATGAATTTGAGACGATAGAAATTAATAGATTTTTAATTTTAGTGGAATTAATTTTATATCCGAGTGCTACGTACCAAATTGTTTATATTAGCCAAGATGGGAGATAGCATTACAATATGACTACCTGGACTTTTTTGTGTGGTGAAGTGGTTTTGCCGTGGGGATGACGCATATTACGGATAATTTCCCGTGGTAATTCCAGGCTATTGTAATTCGATTTCTTTACAAATTCAATCACATTTTCATTGAAATCATTTAATTTACTGCTTCAGTCTCTTGTTGCAGTATTGAGATATTTTTGAATATGGATATTTTAATATTATTGCAAATTACCAGGATATTTTTTAAAAGAATGCTGGCTTTGCTTTTAATTATTGCTGCAAATCGCTCATTTCCGCAATATTTTATTTTAAAATAATACATTTTTAAACGTTCCTTGTTCGATGAAATTCATTAAAGGAACTCGGAGTTTTTGAACTGTTGAACAGCAATTATTAATTGATATTCTTTACTGATTTATTTTAATAAATATTTCATTATTTTGTTTAATAAAATTATGCAATACAATTTTATAAAACGATTGTTTATTATATTATGATTATAATTATATACAATATAAATATAATCATATAACATTATACATTACATGAAATATATATACTTCCATATATTTCAAAACATCTCTTTAAAATTATTTTCCTGAAGATTTGTACAGCTAGACAATCAACTTGGTGTTTGCGGTAGCCAAATGGTCAAGGTATTAGATCTTGGCTAGCGTGTCATGAGTTCGAGGCCAATACCACTGAAAACTCGCCGTGTAGGAAAGCGATACACGTTAAATCTGTCGAGAGCTCAAACGTCCTCCTGTGGTGGGGTGGGGTAGTTAGGAGAAGTGGTGCCAGCTCAGGTGTCGTCCACGTCACTTGACCATGATGCAAAATTACACGGTCCGTCGCCAAAATCCTTCATGTAGCTGAATAGTGCAACGTTAATATTCACTTACTCACTAGATAATCATCTTGGATTCCATTTCACTCGACAACAATTGCTGCTTGGTGCATATCAAATTAGTTCCAAAATTGCGAGGTGCGTTGTCAATTGCCTTCGTGTTGCTTTGAAGAGTTCTTCAAGCGGAGTTTTTTCTATCTCCATAATGTTAGAGTACTAAATTTAAGTAACATTTTTAAAAATTGAACTTGTTTTGCAATAACCCAACGTTATACGTATTTGTTGCATTATTATTTTAGAGAGTATTTTCAAAAATTGTGCACATTATTTTTATATAAATTCTTGTGGAGTAACATGGTGAAAATTTCCAAATGAAGAAAATTTGGGTACTTTTAAACCCATGATTTTATTAATAACTTCTTTGACGAAAAAACTCATTAAAATGTTTACATAATATTAATATATGTGAAAAGTTTCAAAATTACAAGATGAGTACTATTTTCAAATAATTTCCTTTTGTGTTTTTACATTTTTCAGAAACTGCAATTTAAAGTAAACATATTTACCTTTAATGAATACTAGCAGCATACTTTGCATTCCTAAAATACTTCTAATTTTGAATATTTTTTTTTTTTGCATTGGAAGCATAATTAAGCCATTGTTCATTTTCGAATGATAAATGAAGAATCCATTTTTTCATTAATTATTATGAAGTAACCCCCTAAATTACAATGCTCATCTGTTGCATAACGAAAAATATTAGGGCCCTCCTGCAAAATCAGGTTTTGTGCCCCAAACCTTATCTTACAAAGGATTAAAGAAATCATAACATGGAGGCTTTCGGCCCTCTAGAATCCTACTGATGCTAATAAACAATCAAACTCGGTGGCTAGAGAGCTACAATTCATGACTAGCAAAATGCGAATGGTAGGTTTGAGGCTCTATATCCACCCAAGCTATTTTTCAGTGAGAAGGAATGCTTAACTTTAAACGGAAGAGCAGTAAAATCTTTCAGTAGTGTTGGTTGCAAATATTGGTAAGGAGTATGGGTGAGTACTTTGTGCCTCCTATAAAGCAACTCAAAGGCGTTTCGACTATGGAATGCGTAATTTTGAACCATGGTCAATGGACGAGGACAACACTAGTGCTGGCACTCTTCCTCCAAACTAACACGTTACTCTAACAGGAAGATTTTGGGCTACGAGAGATTTAAAAACCATCACCTCCTCCACACGGTAGGTCTTCAGCAGCACTTGAGTTCGAATTATTACACGCCAGCCACGAACTCGAGAGCATGATAAGACTATAGCATCCTCACGAAGTGGGTGGGATAGCCTTTGACCTACTCTCGAAATGTTGAAGTAAATTATATTTACACTCACGTATTTTTTGAAGTTTTTAATGTTAATATGAAATTATTTGTAAGTAATTGTATTTATTATTTTTGAAAAAAAAATGACATTTTAACTTTAATTACATTTGCATTCTGAGAAAGATGAATAAGTGTATCCACCACAAAACAGTTATCGTTCGGAAAAAATAAAGAGGCCTCGGTAGCCAAGTGGGCAAAGCATCGGATCATGGCTGGCGTGTCATGAGTTCGAGCCCAGTACCACTGAAGATCCGCCGTGTATGGGAGCGATGCACGTTAAATCTGTCGAGAGCTCAAACGTCCTCCCGTTGGTGTGGTAGTAAGGACAGGGTGTGGCAGCTCAGGTGTCATCCGCGTTACTTGACTATGGTTCAAAATTACGCTGTCCGTAGCCAAAAGCCCTCGTGTAGCTGAACAGTGCGACGTTAATATTCACTCACTCAGTCAGAAAAAATAAAACAAATTGCACTAAATGGGGATTTCTTTTATATTTTCAACAGAATTTAGCTTTTTATTTTAAATATTTTCCCATCACCTCGAGCTCTGAATTAAATATCAAATAACATCACATAAACAATAATTTCTCTGTGAAAAGCTTTTTTCTGTCAAATACATGAAAAGGCAAGCTGATAAGTAAAAAAGATCGTCTGTCGTTTAATTTACTACAGATGTTAGCCCGGATTGAAAGTTACACGACCATTTTACACGAGCCTTATTACAAATGCAGATTTAGTCACTTCCCACCCCTAACAGACGTTTCTTAATTTAAATGCGATTACAGTGATTGCCAGAGTGGTGGCGTACAGGACATCCCGTCCCATGAGAATCTTCTTTTATTTCGACAGAAGCCCTCTCTAGAATTGAAAGACAAGGATTCTTTTTTTCTTTTGCTACAAGCGTCTCTTTTTATTTTAAACTTCGTGGAACTTTTATGGATGTGATAGATTTGTTTGCCTTGCTTTGAAATTCCACTTTTTTTGTCGTCCATCTCTTCTGTTCCCGGAGATTTGGTTCTCTTTTCCTTTTATATTTGTTTTTCCTGTCTTTTTCGTTTTACTTAGATTGTACTCCGTCGCTTTAGTCGGATTAGAAATTTCGTCCAGTTTCCAAGCTCTGCTCGGATGGTCAGAGCTGATGTCTGTTCTATATAAAAAGAGAAAATGGTTTAGAAAAGTTTCTACTCCTAGTTAAAAGTCCGTCTTTACTCTTTCGAAAATTAAGAACAAAAAAAAAAAGCTTTGACCCTTTTTAAAAAAAGAAAATTTCTGACCTTTAATATATTTTAAAAGTAATTTTTTTCTTTATAATTCTGCTAGAAAGAAGGTTTACGTAATATTTGTGCAGAAAAAAGTTTTTCGACAACAGTTTTGTTTCTAATTTCATAAATGTTCTTTTACAGATGAGTTGGGGTTCTCAATAACCTGGTGGTCATGATCACGAACTCGTAGTGGCATGTCGTAGCCGAGTGGTCTAGACATCGGATTGTGGCTAACATGACATGAGTTCGATCCCAGTACCACTGAAGACCCGCCGTGTAAGGGAGCGATGCACGTTAAACCTGTCGAGAGCTCAAACGTCCTCCCGTTGGTGTGGTGTGGTAGTTTGGAGGGGGTGCCAGCTCAGGTGTCATCCGCGTCACTTGACCATGGTTCAAAATTACGCGGACTGTCCCCAAAAGCCCCCGTGTGAACAGTGAACGTTAATATTCACTCACTCGTAGTGGCATGTCGTATGTCCATGTCCTAGTGACACGGAAAACCAGCCATGAAGAGGGATTGGTACTCGTTGAACCTGACTTAGCTCAAAGTTCTCCCGTTAGCATGGCGTAGTTTGGAGTTGTGCCAGTTCATGTGTCGTCCATGTAACTTCACCGTAGATCAAAATTACTCGATCTATCGCCAATAACCCGTGTGTTGCTATATAACGTGACGTCAAAAACATTCACTAGTTACAAGATAGCTATTGGCGACGAAGCGCATATTTTTGAACCACGGCTGAATCAGCAAGTCTGAATGAGTCTGCTTTCTCCAGTGTAAGGAATTAGATCCTAGATGTCTCTAATAAACTCAAGATATAATGAAAACACTCAAAGGAATTCCTGAAGAAGGAAATTAGCTGAACTTGGGAAGTCTAGAGAAAGCATTGCCCTCCAGTGAATTAATTCCCAGCCACTGTAACATTTCTGGAAATAAAAAAGCAGATAGGCCTGCTAAAGAAGTATCTCTCATGTCCCAACCCGACTCTCCCTTGTCTCTGCGTAACATCAAAAGAATCATTTATAGTAAACTGCAAATTAATAGT